>RJWM01008129.1:0-33410 GCA_004363535.1 Dasyprocta punctata | reverse complement strand
GGACTTAGTAGATGTTTACAGTGTTCCACCCAACAACATCAGAATACACATTTTTCTCAGCTGCACATGGGATGTTCTCTAAAATAGAGCATATATTAGCCCACAGAACATGCTTAAGTAAATGCAAAGGGATTGAAATTATCCCATGCATATTATCTGATCATAGTGCACTGAAATTGAAAATTAACAGTAAAAGAAATGGCAAAATCTACATAAACACATGGAAATGAAATAACCTCTTGAACAACCAATGGGTTACAGATGAAATGAAAGGAGAAATTAACAATACCTAAAATTCAATGAAAATGCAGATACAACATATCAAAACTTGTGGGACACAATGAAAGTGGTCCTATGAGGAAAATATATAGCAATAAATTGTCACATCAAGAAAACAGAATGAGCACAAATAAATAACCTAATGCTACACCCCAAGCTTCTAGAAAAAGAGCAAGTCAAAACCAAAGATCATAGAAGACAGGAAATTATAAAGATCAGACCAGAAATTAATGCAATTGAGACTAAGAAAACAATACAAAGAAGTAATGAATCAAACAGCTGGTTCTTTGAGAGAAGAAACAAAATTGATAAACCTTTAGCCAACGCTATTAAGAAAAAGAAAGAAAAAAACCTTTAGCCAACGTTATTAAGAAAAAGAAAGAAAAAAACCTTTAGCCAACGTTATTAAGAAAAAGAAAAAAACTCAAATTCATGCAGTAAGTAATGAAAAGGGAGAAACTACTACAGATCCCATGGAAATTCAGAAGATCATGAATACCTACTTTGAAAATCTTTACTCACATAGGGTGGAAAATACAGAGGAGGTGGACAAATCCCTAGAAACATATGAACTACCAAAGCTCAGTCAAGAAGATTTAAAAATTTTTGAATAACCCAGTATCAGCTACTGAAATTGAAAATGTGATGAAAAACTTACCAACAAAGAAAAGTCCAGGTCCTGATGAATTCACAGCTGAATTCCACAAGAAATTTAGAGAAGATTTAATGCCAAATGCTACTCAAACTCTTCAGTGAAATTGAAAGGGTGGCAATCCACCCTAACTTATTCCTGGAGGCAAGTATTACTCTAATACCAAAACCAGAGAAAGACCCAACCATAAAGAACTATCAGCAATTTCCCTAATGAACATTGATGCAAAGATTCTAAATAAAATACTGGCAAATAGAATGCAGGAAATCATCAAGAAGACTATACATCATGACCAAGTGGGATTTTTTCCAGAAATGCAGGGATGGTTTAACATATGCAAATCAATAAATGTAATACACCACATCAATAGTGCCAAAGACAAAAATCACATGATCATCTCAATAGAAGCAGAAAAAGCTTTTGATAAAAGTCCAACACTTGTTCATGATAAAAACCTTACAGAAACTTGCAATAGATGGTATCTACCTCAATCTGATAAAAGCCATCTATGACAAACCAACAGCCAACGTTATACTAAATGGTCAAAAACTGAAAGCTTTCACTTTAAAATCAGGAATAAGACAAGGATGCCCACTATCACCACTCCTATTCAATATAGTTCTTGAAACATTAGCCAGAGCAATCAGACAAGAGAGAGAAATAAAAGAAATAAGGAGAGGAAAGGAAGAAATCAAATTATCACTATTTGCATATGACATATTCTACATAGAAGACCTTAAAAACTCCATCGGAAGGCTACTAGAGTTAATAAACAAATTCAGCAGTGTAGCTGGATACAAAGCCAACACTCAAAAATCAATAGCATTCCTGTACACAAACAACAAACTCACTGAGAGAGAAATTATGAAAACAACAACTTTCACAGTAGCATCCAAAAAAATGAAATACTTAGGAATCAACCTAACAATGAATGTAAAAGACCTATATGCTGAAAACTATAGTACTCTAAAAAAGGAGATTGAAGAGGATGTTAGAAAATGTAAAGATATCCCTTGCTCTTGGTTAGGGAGAACCAACTTTGTGAAAACGGCCATACTCCCAAAACTGTTATACAGATTTAATGCAATCCCAATCAAAATTCCATTAACATACCTTACAGATCTAGAGAAAACACTCCTAAAATTCATCTGGAACCAAAAGAGACCTAGAATAGCAAAGGCAATTCTAGGCAACAAAAGCAAGGCAGGAGGCATCTCAAGCCCTGACTTGAAATTATACTGCAAAGTTACAGTGATAAAATCGGCATGGTACTGGCAAAAAAAAGTAGACCTGAGGATCAATGGAACAGATTAGAAGATGCAAATACAACTACAAAGACACTCAGTCACCTTATATTTGACAAAGGACCCATGCCTATCATCATGCATTAAACTAAAGTCAAAATGGGTCAAAGATCTAAGTATTAGAAGAGAAACGCTAAATTTACTGGAAGACAGGTAGGAAAAAATCTTGAAGACATGGGGTACGCAAAGAGTTCATGAACAAAATGCAAACTGCACGGGAAGTACTTCAAAGAATTAACAACTGGGACCTCATTTTATTAAAAAAACTTTTGCACTTCAAAAGAAATCACCAATAAAGTGAAAAGAAAGCCCACAGAATGGGAAAGAATTCTAGCCAACTGTCCCTCAGACAAAGGACTTACACCCAGAACATATAAAGAATTGAAAAACATCAGGCCCCCCCAAATTCAAAGACCCATTCCAAAAATGGGCATCTGTGATGAACACACACTTCTCAGATGAAGAAATACAACTGGCAAATAAATACATGAAGAAGTGCTCAACATCACTTGTCATTCTAGAAATGCAAATTAAAACTACACTGAGATTTCATCTCACTCCAGAAATAATGGCTGCCATCAAGAAATCAACTGATAAGAAATGTTGGCAGGGCTGTGGGGAAAAAGGAACACTTCTCCACTGTTGGTGGGAGTGTAGACTGGTGCGACCACTGTGGAAATCAGTATGGAGATTCCTCAAAGTAGGATTGGAAATTCCCTTCGATCCAGCTATTCCCCCTCTGGGTATTGTCCCAGAAAAATTGATGAAAGTGTCATGGCATAGTGATATTTATGCACCCATGTTTATAGCAGCACAATTTATAATAGTTAAATCTTGGAAACAACCAAAGTGTCCATCAACTGTAGAATGGATGAAAAAGATGTGGTATTTTTATGCAATGGAACATTACTCAGCTATAAAAAAGATGATCTTGAGGCTTTTATAGGTAAATGGAGGCAACTGCAGACTATACTCATAAGTGAAATAAATCAGGGTCACATTTGTAAATATTGTATTGTCTTTCTAGTTTTAAAAATAAATAATAATTTTTAAAAAAACAGAAAAGAGTAATAAGGTCTGCCGCGCCTTTCTCTACCCATGTTCTGTTGACAAGGTCCAAGCACGGAGGACATCTTCTAAGAAAAGGCCGCAGCATAAAAATTGGCTTTGTGGGAATGGGTTAATGCTTCTTGGGAACTATTGTGTTAACTTGTGCTCTGACACAGTTCAGAGAATTTCTTTCTTTCTTTCCCACGCACAAAATTAGTAAACAAAGTATAGAAACTTCCTAAAAACAAAGGAATAGCTAATAAAACGTTTTTCTACAATTAATGGTGTAATTGTCTGACATTGAGTTGGACCATTGAGACCAAGGTCATATCAGAAGTTTGGGAGCCTTTAATGATAATAGTAATAACCAACTGTCTGGGAACCTCTATACAGAGAGGCCAATATGTTATTATGTTTTGAAAGAGACAGGGTAGATAATACATCCTTGCAGCTGCAAGAACATCACAGGGAGACAAGGGGACTAAATCAGGGCTGAATATGGTCTTGCAGGCTACCACAATGGAGCATTTATTAGTAGCAAAATCACGCTTCAGGGTCTTTAACTAAATTTAAACTTTCTGCCTATGCTGACGAATCATGTAACTATAAAAACCATGTAACCATAGACACTTGATTTCATTCTTTTTATCTAAACTCTCAACCCTATTCAAAAAGTATATAATATTCTGTTAGAGCTTGCAATAAACGAAGCAGATTCAAGCAGTCTCTGAGCTGTTTGTGTGTCTGTTCTCCACATGCCGATGCTCAGCCCACCTTTGGGGACTCTGTGGACCTAGTCCAGCTGGACTGCAGCAAAGATCCAAAATGTACAATAGATATTGCAATAAGGAAAGGGAAAGAAAGTGCTCAAAATACGTATAACTGTATGTGTGTATAAATATGCAAGATAGATAACTATACTACTAATGCTGTTAGTTCACTAGAAAGAATGATTTGTGTTGTCATTGTTTGATTGTGTGACTTTTTTATGTCTAGATTTCATAACTTGAACAACTATTTCTAAGATAACAATATGTAATATATTAACTAGTATTGATTTCTTTTTTTTTTTTGAAATTCTGTATTACTTCTACCTTTTTTTTGGTTTTGTTTTGCTTTTTAAAAATAAAAAAAAGGGGGGGAAACACCACACTCTGAATTATAATTTAGTAAACTCTACTTTTGGTACCTCTCATGAGTTAGTTTTTCCTCCAGGCCATTATTTCAACTTATTAGGTAAAAATAATAATCGTGGCCAGACATGATGGTGCAAGCCTGTAATCCCAGCACTTGGCAGGCTGAGGCAGGAGGATCACCTGAGTTTCAGGACAGACTGGACTACACAGTGAGACCTCATCTCAAAAAATGTGATTACCAAAGATATAATGGCAATCACAGCATCAGGAAAAAAAGACACTTGCCTTACATTCAATAGAATTATTCTCACCAAAGCAACACCAAATTCCTTTGAAAGTGTTGCTATTGATAAATCATACCATCATTTATAATTTTGGAGAGATTGGAGACAAGTTATGGCCCTGTTGGTCTATGGCAATCAGAAACTCACAGCAGTTTGGGTTATTTTTGGTACATATGGTGGAAATATTGGCTGGTGATTTGGAACTGGTCTTCCCACCAGCCTGCCAGTGTTAAAAAAAAGTAGCAGGAAAATTACCACAAAATTAAGTCATTGCAATATAAACAAGAAAAAGCACAATTTCAATGGTAAGAAAGCAAAATTTGACATGATAATATTTGCCCTAACATGAGAGAAAAATAGGCAAAATTATGTACATGATATAATATACAATGTTGGAATATAAGAAGGTAATATGTCATAATATGAGAAACATAGTTTGTTAAATTACAAGTTGTGTGAAAACAAGTCAACTGTGTCAAAAACACATGTTCACAAATCTCTGAATAAATATACATCTTAATATAAAATATAGCATCAAATTAAAAAATACCTTTTGTTACACAGAATAGTGTACACACCAAAAATTTAAAACAAATGTAGTGGTAGAATCTCAACAATGACCAAAAAGCAATTAACAAAATTAAGTGTGTTAGTGGCCTACATCTCCTAATTGTAAAGACTAAACAAAGCCTTCATAAATACTAACTCTGATTGAAAGCAAAAAATGCATTTCAATTCACCAAGCTTAATTAAAAGACACTATGTAGTAAGCTCAAAGGCACATAATACCTAATTATGCCATGAGAGTATTTTTATATTAAATCCTGCAGATACATAATACAGATGCTTAAGTGACTTACTGAAAAACACACAATGTATGCAGTGTAGGATATTTCTATCTGGGATTGTATTTTCTGGAAATTTTATGGAGAAATATTGACATCAAATATTTTATATTAATTATTCCTACAGATCTCCACTACATGAGAAATTTTCACAGGGTTATAGTTTCTCTCCAGTGAGATCTTCATTTATTTGACAATGCATGTGTGTAATACGTTTTTCCACATTGCTTACATACATATGGATTTTCTTCAGTGTGAGTTATTTTGTCTTTCAAACACCAGAAATGCTGAAAACTTCCACACTGCTTCATATGTGGAATTAATGCCAAGTGTGAATTCTTTCATGTCTTTTTACAATCACTAGCTGTGTTAAGTTTTTCCACATTGCTTATATGTATAGGTTTTCTCCCATGGGACTTCTTTCATGTGTTTGAAAAGTGCTTTTTATAGTAAAAGCTTTCCCACATTGCATACATAGGTTTTTCCCCTCGTGTCAGTTTTTTCATGTAACTTACAATAACCATGTTTTAAAACAAAGCACTCACATTGCTTACAGTTTCTCCTGTTTTTGAATGTAGTTTACAATAAGTTTTTGTACTAAAAACTTTTCCACATTGCTTACATACATAGATTTTCTATCTACTGTGAGTTCTTTCATGTTTCTGACAATTACCATGTGTGATGAAACTTTTTCCACATTGCTTACATACATAAGGTTTCTCCCCAGTGTGAATTCTTTCATGAATTTTACAGTAATGTTGTGTACTAAAAGCTTTCCCACATTGCCTGCATACATAGGGTTTCTCCCCAGTGTGAAATCTTTCATGTGTTTTACAATTTGCATGGTTATTGAAAGCTTTTCCACATTGCTTACATATATATGGTTTTTCCCCATTGTGAGTTCTTTCATGTTTCTGACGATAACTACAGGTGCTGAAAGCTTTCCCACATTGCTTACACACATAGGGTTTCTCCCCAGTGTGAATGCTTTCATGTATTTTACAATGGCTTTGTGTACGAAAAGATTTCCCACATTGCTTACATACATAGGGTTTCTCTCCAGTGTGAGTTCTTTCATGTACTTGACAATGACTGTGTCTAGTAAAAGCCTTCCCACACTGCTTGCATACATAGGGTTTCTCACCAGTGTGAATTCTTTCATGTATTTTACAATGACCTTGTGTACGAAAAGATTTTCCACATTGCTTACATACATAAGGTTTCTCCCCAGTGTGAATTCTTTCATGTATTTTACAATGACTTTGTGTACGAAAAGCTTTCCCACATTGCTTGCATACATAGGGTTTCTCCCCAGTGTGAGTTCTTTCATGTACTTTACAATAGTCATATTTACTGAAAGCTTTCCCACACTGCTTACATACATAGGGTTTCTCTGCAGTATGCATTCTTTCATGCATTTTGCAATTACCTTGTGTAGCAAAAGCTTTCCCACACTGTTTACACACATAGGGTTTCTCTGCAGTGTGTGTTCTTTCATGTATTTTACAATTACCTTGTATACTAAAAGCTTTCCCACATTGTTTACATACATAGGGTTTCTCCCCAGTGTGAATTCTTTCATGTATTTTACATTGACCTTGTGTACTAAAAGCTTTCCCACATTGCTTACATACACAGGGTTTCTCCCCTGTGTGATTTTTTTCATGTATTTTATGTGCACTGGACCTGCTGAAAGCTTTCCCACATTGCTTACATACATAAGGTTTCTCTCCCGTGTGAGTTTTTTCATGTATTTTACAATGATTGTGTCTTCTAAAAGCCTTCCCACACTGCTTACATGTATAAGGTTTTTCCCCAGTGTGAATTCTTTGATGTTTTTGACAATCACCATGTGTGGTAAAAGCTTTTCCACATTGCTTACATATATAGGGTTTCTCCCCAGTGTGAATTCTTTCATGTGTTTTACAACGACTGTGTGTACTAAAAGCTTTTCCACATTGCTTACATGCATAGGGTTTCTCCCCAGTGTGAATTCTTTCATGTATTTGATGATCAGTGTGTGTACTAAAAGCTTTCCCACAATGTTTACATACATAGGGTTTCTCCCCGGTGTGAATTCTTTCATGTATTTTATGTGCACTGGACCTGCTGAAAGCTTTCCCACATTGCTTACATACATAGGGTTTCTCCCCAGTGTGAGTTCTTTCATGTATTTGACAATGACTGTGTCTGCTAAAAGACTTCCCACACTGCTTACATGCATAAGGTTTTTCCCCAGTGTGAATGCTTTCATGTGTTTTACAATGTCTTTTTGTACTAAAAGCTTTCCCACATTGCTTACATACATAAGGTTTTGCCATAGTGTGACTTCTTTCATGTTTTTGACAATTACTATTTGTGCTAAAATCTTTCCCACATTGCTTACATACATAGGATTTCTCCCTAGTGTGAATGCTTTCATGTGTTTTATAATGGCTTTGTGTATGAAAAAATTTTCCACATTGCTTACATACATAGGGTTTTGCTGCAGTGTGACTTCTTTCATGTTTTTGACAATTACGATTTGTGCTAAAAGCTTTCCCACATTGCTGACATACATAGGGTTTCTCCCCAGTGTGAGTTCTGTCATGTTCCTGACAATGACTGTGTCCAGTAAAAGCCTTCCCACACTGCTTGCGTACATAGGGTTTCTCCCCTATGTGATTTCTTTCATGTATTTTAAAACAACTTTGTGTACTAAAAGCTTTCCCACATTGCTTACATACATAGGGATTCTCTCCATTGTGATTTCTTTCATGGAGTTGAACATCATAGGGTGTCCTGGAGACTTTCAAGTTTTCCTTGTGTATAAAGGTCTTCTCTCTAAGATGAGTTCTCTCACTAAAATTAATGTAGAAGTTTCCACATTGATCATATTCATAGGGTTTCTCTCCAGTCTTTGTCCTTGCGTCCTTCTGAAAGGAGTGGAAATCACTGCAGGTTCTTCCATGTTCATTACACTTACACAGCTTCTCTTCTGCTCCCAAATACTCATATGTCTTCAGTCCAGTGTGAGCGATGGTGGCCATATTTAGTGGGTAGCATTTCTTTACCTCATTTCTGAAAAAAAAAAGAAAGAAAGAAAAACAAAACAAAACCCCCCAAAACAAAAAGCAAAACCCAAAAGTAAAAACAAAAACAGACACAAAACAAAACAACAACAACAAAAAAACCCAGTTGCAATAAAATGGGTATCCATATTAATAATTTACCACAAATTCTGGGTTGATTCCTCCTAAGAAATTCTGACAATTAACTGAATGCTCTGTAAAATATCTTCAAAACAGTCATTCCCAAGAGTGGTATTCATTTGAGAATTTTTAAACTCATATATTTTGCAATACAGAAGGCTTGGCTTCAATCTGAGTGATTGATATACATGTATGTCACATATTGATAATTTTTATACCTTTCCCCCCTTGCTCTCTCCCTTCTCTCCTTACCCTGTTTATCTTCATCACCAAAAAGTCATTCTTAACTTTTTAAATTGTCTCTCCTTTATTTTATTCCCTAATTTATATTTTTGGTTTCTCACATAAGAGAAAGCACAAGACTTTTCACATTGTGTGCATGACTTATTTCACTTCACACTATGGGATGAAGGCTCACTCATTTCTTTTGGCAAATGACATGATTATCATCCATCTTTGTGGCTGATTAGATAGCACATTTTTTCTTTTTCTGTTTCTTTTTTTCAGTACTGGGGATTAAACACAGGTCTTAATACTGTGTTTATCACCAGCTTTTTTATTATTTTGAGAGATTCTCAGTGATGATTAAATTGCTCAGGCTGATTTTCAACTTCCAATCCTGCTGAATCAGTTTACCAGAGTGCTGGGAATGTACCACCCTGCTGAGACTATCAAAATTTTTCTTTATGCATTCAGCCAATGATAGACATCCAGGCTGATTTCAAGGCTTAGCTGCTATAAATTGTCCTGATTTGAGTATGCATATGCATGAATCAGTATAATATGATAATTTTAACTTTTGGAACTATACTCAGGAGCTGTATTCCTGGGTCAAATTGAACTTCTGTTTTTTTTTTTTTTGCGGTACCAGGGACCGAACTCACAACCTCATGCCTGCCAAGCAGACACTGAAGCCACTGAGCTACACTCCCGGCCCTTTTTTTTTTTTTTTTTTTTTTGAGACAAGGTTGTACTATGTAGCTCAGGTCGGCCTTGCTCACACTGTAGCCCAAGCCGGCCTCGAACTCACAATGCTCTGTCTACCTCAGCTTCCCGAGTGCTGGGATTAAAGGTGTGCATCACCATGCCTGGCTTATTTTTACTTTTTGACATGTCTTTATATTGATTATCACAGTAGTTATACTTAACATTTCCACCTAAATGTTGGAAAGTGCCTTTGAAGAATTTTGAAACATGAATGGACTCAATGCTCTGGAGGACGGCTTGATAACACTTGTTATTACAACGCTAGCATTCATTTGTACTTTGAATACTACTTCAAGGTTAGCAACTTTTTAGATCCTGCATGTCTCACATAAATAGATATAGTAGATAGATGTATACATAAATAGATACCTGGCAGATGTGCTTTTGTTTAAAACTCTAAACTCAAGCCACACCCTCCGATGTGCCAGCAACAGCCCCAAGGCTGGATGAGAACCAAGCCAAGCCAAGCCAAACTCTCCCATGTGCCAGCCAGCTCACAGATGGAGAGAGAAGACCCACCTCCCCACCACAAGTAACCAGCTGACTTGAAGTCACACAGATTGAGATGAGAGCCTAAAAGCCAGTAGTCTGAGTAGCTATTTAGAGGATAACAATATGCAGTATAGTAACTACTGAAGATTTCTGACTGGCTTGCTTTCGAAAGCCAATATTGTTCCCATTGTTTTGTTTTACTGTTTTGTTTTATTCCCTTTAAAATAAAAAAGTCCCTCAAAATTCATTCTTTTTCATATATAACTATACACAATACCTAAATGCAATTTCATAAATTCTCATGATGGGATCATGAGAGAACATTTTTTGTACTTATATGCCATATACCATCACTTGTTGCATGATATCAGTACTCTGTTTCCTGTATTTGAATATTTCTGTATTCAACTGTCAGATTATACATACTAAAACTATATACATCTTTAGAGAATATTGTGAGATTAAATAACTTTGAATGTGGCTATGTCCCCCTGGTTGTGATATTTCTGTTCATAGTGAATTGCTTTTTTTGTTTGTTTTTGCTTTTTTTTTTTTGTACCAGGAATTGAACTCAGGACCTTGTGCTTGCCAGGCAGGCACTATTTCCACTGAGCTACATGCCTGGCCCCACACACTGAATCTTGAGAAACATTCTTTTTCCTTTCAAGTGTGAATTACCTTAGATTTCTCTGGTCATTTTTGTATTCTTCAACTTCCTGGTTATCCCAGGCTCTTCCTGAATTACAGACAGAAATATAAGGAGATAGTATATTATTACACAAAAATGAATAGATTCCATTTAGACTCATGGTATAATGAAACCAGGCTTGAAATATTTTTCAAAATGTTTTCAAATTTTGTTTAATGAAACTACACTGCTGAACAACAATGTTCTCTGATTGTATCAATGATAAAGTGTTGTCATCCTTACCTATAACAGACATGTTCCTAAAAGTTTCCCTCATCACATCTCTGTAGAGCTGCTTTTGGGATGAATTCAGCAAAGCCCACTCCTCCATGGTGAAGTTCACAGTCACATCCTCCAAGGTCACTGAATCCTAAATAATCACACATATGTCTCTTGAAGGAAGGTTGAGACTCACAGCCTAGGTTCTTTCAACTCTTCTCATTAAAAGTTGAATTGAATGACAAGTGTGGTAGTGCATGTCTGTAATCCCAGCACTCAGGAGGCTGAGGCAAGAGGGCTGCCATGAGTTTGAGACTAGTGTGGGCTAAGCAGTGAGTTCAAGGCCAGCCTGAACTGCCTAGTGAGACCCTATCTCAAAAGAAGAAAGCAAAACAAAAATGCTGTATAGTTGCTGAATCCTTCAAATGTTAACTGTATGTCTCGGTTATGAAGTCCATGTGTATGCACATTTTTTCAAACAGCAATTCTGATGCTAGATTGCCATTCATTGCTAAAGCAACAGCAGAATAGAAGCACGGGTTCTTCTGCTGGGTCACTGCAAGGGTCACTGAGCACTGCTCTAAAGTAAGCCTACAAGATCACCATCCACAAAACATTGGGGCAGATGAATATCTAATGAATGGTTTGATGGTCCATAGGTAATATTTCTTTTCAAATTTTAATATTTATGGCACTAAGTCATTCTTTCTTTGATTTTACTTAGGCAGCATTTTGAAACTTGAATTTGGTTTCATGAAAAAATAATGAAATATCAAATAAGGGTTATGAATAATTAAAATCTTTATGGAAAAAGTTTTATTGGAACAAATCTACAAACATTGTAAATAAGGAAAGGGTGGCATTTTGTCTTATAACTCAGTGTCACCAAATGATGACCTTGAATTCAGATACAAGAAATTCTGGGGAGGGCGTGGCACTCCAGAGGCTCTGAACTCCCCACAGCCAGATGCAAGGGCTGGGTGGTGCCACACTCTGGGGTGTGATCCGCCTAGCCGCCTTGGTCCTGGAGGGCTCGGCTCCCACTGAGTAAGGTGGAGGCTCCAGCAGCACACTCCGGGAGTGTGCTCTCACTAGCTGTGCAGAGAATCCAGCTCTACCCAGTCCTGTCTCAGCGCAACCCACTAGGGGAACACCCAGCCAGACTCGCAGGACACATAGCCCAACACCCCAGAGCAACTCAACAAAGTATATCAGGGGAACACATGGTCAGCCTCACAAACCACAGAACACAAGGGCCCAGCACCATAATCTGGGGGTGTGCCACAGCTAGCCACGGAGATATTGGAGGATTGAAGCTCTACCCAACACAGTGTTTTAGTACAATTCATTGGGAGGCTGCCTGCCCAGGTCTGAGAAGAAAACAACAAAATGAAAAACCAAGAGGCAGTCTCAATCCCCCAGCCCACTGAGAACAAACCCAAGAGACACTGAAATGGAAGACACTGGGAGTCACACAACTGAACTTTCTGAAATGATAGTAAAGGTAGTAAAGAAAAAACTCCATGAAGCTATAGAGAAACTCAAATCAGAAATAATCTGACAGCTAAAAAATGAAATGACAATCATTATGAAAGAAATGTATGTATCTAATGAAGATCAAGATAAAAAATAGAAGAACATAAGAAAATGATGGAAACAGAAACAGCTATATAACACATAAATAGAATACATGAATCAGATGCAAAGGGAAATTCAGGAAATGAAAAATTCCATGGAAAGTTTGAAAAACTGCTTGAATGAAGCAGAAGATAGAATTTCAGACCTTCAAGACAGCATGGGAGCTTATGAGCATGAAAGAAAAGATCTCTTAAAAATAGTAAGGAACCAAGAAACAACAATTCAACAGCTGCAAGACGATGCCAAGAGGAATAACATGTGATTAATAGGCATCAATTAAAAACCAGGGGTCAACACTAATGACCTGTGAAGACCATTCACAGAAATAGAAAGTTTTCCAAACATGGGAAGAGAATCTGATATACAGATAAGTGAGGTATAAAGAACCCCAATTAACCATAACCAAAATAAAGCTTCACCCAGACATACAATAATTAGGGTATCAGAAATACAGCACAAGAACAAAATACTAAAAGCTGTCAGAGAAAAGAAACACATCACCTATGAAGGGAAATCTATGAGAATCATGGCAGACTTCTCAACACAAACCTTTAAGTCAAGAAGAGCTTGCAGTGAAGTATTTCAAATTCTGAAAGAAAACAACTTTCAACCCAGATTGATGTACCCTGCAAAACTATCCTTAAAAATTGATGGAGAAATAAGATACTTTCATGACAAAGAACAACTGAAGAAATTTATGGCCACCAAACCAACACTAAAAAGAGTACTGAAAGACACTCTAGAAAGAGACAAAGATAGCTACAACCTTAAGAACAACAACAAGAGGAAATCACTAAGTAGGGCAAATAATTAAACAGAAAATGTAGAAAACCAACAACAGAGAGATACCATGAGAGGGATGAGTCAGTACATATCAGTTATATCAGTCAATGTAAATGGTCTCAACTCAACAATAAAAAAACCCAGACTAGCAGAGTGGGTTAAGAAACAAAATCCAACAATATGCTGTGTACAAGAAACACATTTCACTCAAAAGGAAATTCAAAGGCTGGAAAACAATACTCCATGCAACAGGAACCCAGAAAAAAGCAGGGATAGTTATTACGTTGACAGACAATGCAAACTTCAAACCAAAAATGATCAAAAGAGATAAAGAAGGTCACTACATACCTGTTAGGGGAAAACTTCAAGAGGAAGAGATTACAATTATAAATATATATGCACCAAATATGGGAGCACCCAAATATGCAAGACAATTATTAATAGACATGAAAAACCAAACAAACAATAATATAGTTATAACAGGGGACATTAACACCCCACTGTCACAAAGAGACAGATCAATCAAACAAAAAATCAGCAAAGAAATAACAGACCTGAACTTGTGTAAAAATGGATATAGTAGATGTGTACCGAGTATTCCACCCATCAACATCAGAATACACATTCTTCTCAGCTGCACATGGGTCATTCTCTAAAATAGATCATATAATGGTCCACAAAACATGCTTAAGTAAATGCAAAGGAACTGAAATAATTCCATGCATATTATCTGAATATAGCACAGTAAAATTGGAAATGAATGACAAAAAAACCCACAACAACCCCATAAACACATGGAAATTAAATAATACTCTCCTAAATAACCAACAGATCACAGAAGAAGTTAAAGAAAAAATTAAACAATATCTACAATTGAATGGAAATGGAAATACAAATTACTGGAACCTGTGGGACACAATGAAAGTAGTCCTCAGAGGGAAATTTATAGCACTAAACTCTCAAATCAGAAAAATGGAAAGAACACACATAAACAACCTAATGCTGCACCTCAAACTTCTAGAAAAAGAGCAAGTCAAGTCCATAACCCAAAGAAGGGATAAAATTATTAAGACTGGAGCAGAAACTAATGCAATTGAAACTAAGAACACAATACAAAGAATTAATGAATCAAAGAGTTGGTTCTTTGAAAGAGTAAATAAAATTGACAAACCCCTAGCCAATCTTATTAAAAAGAGGAAAGAAAAAACTCAGATTCATGCAATAAGAAATGAAAAGGGTGAAATCACTACTGACCCTGTAGAAACACAGAAGATTAACAACACCTTCTTCAAAAACCTTTACTCACATAGATTTGATAACACAGAAGGAATAAACAGATTCCTAGCCAACTATGAATTACCAAAGCTGAATCAATAAGATGTAAAGCTGCTGAATAACCCAATTTCAGCTAATGAAATTGAAAATGCAATTAGAATCCTACCAATAAAGAAAAGCCTGGGCCCTGATGCATTCAACACTGAATTCTATAAGAAATTTAGGGAAGACTTAATGCCAACACTCCTCAAAATCTTTAATGAAATTGAAAGGGAAGTAAGTCTCCTTAACTCATTCTTGGAAAAAAGAATTACCCTAATACCAAAACCAGAGAAAGACCCAAGCAAAAAAGAAAATTACAGGCCTATCTTCTTAATGAACATAGATGCAAAAATCCTCAATAAAATACTGGCAAATAGAAAACAGCAAGTTATCAGAAAGATTATACACCACAATCAAGTGGGATTCATCCCAGGAATGAAGGGATGGTTCAACATACAGAAATCAATACATGTAATACACCATATCAACAGGGCCAAGGACAAGAATCACATGATCATCTCAATAGATGCAGAAAAAGCTTTTGACAAAATGCAACACTCGTTCATGATAAAAACCTTACAGAAAACTGGAATAGATGGTCTCTATCTCAACCTGATAAAAGCCATATATCATAAACCAACAGCCAACATATTACTAAGTGGAGAAAAACTGAAAACTTTCAACCTAAAATCAGGAACAAGGCAAGGATGTCCATTATCACCACTCCTATTCAATATAGTTCTGGAAATATTAGCCAGAGCAATTAGACAAGAGAAAGAAATAAAGGGAATAAGGATAGGAAAGGAAGAAGTGAAATTATGCTACTCTACATCAAAGACCCCCAAAAATCCATTAGAAGACTTCTAGAAGTAATCACCAAATTCAGTAATGTTGCTGGATACAAGGTGATCACTTGAAAATTAATAGCATTCCTGTACACAAACAACAAAGTCACTGAGAGAGAAGTAAGGGAAACCACACCCTTCACTATAACTTCCAAAGAAACGAAATACTTAGGAATTAATCTAACAAAGGAAGTAAAAGATCTCTACAGTGAAAATTACATTACTCTAAAGAAGGAAATCGAAGAAGGTTTCAGAAAATGGAAAAATATTCCCTGTTCCTGGATAGAACATCGTGAAAATGGCAATTCTCCCAAAATTATTATACAAATTTAATGCAATCCCAATCAAACTACCACTTGCCTACCTCATAGAGCTAGAGAAAGCATTCCTGAAATTCATCTGGAACCAGAAAAGACCTAGAACAGCAAAGACAATTCTGGGCAACAAAGGGAAGGCAGAAGGCATCACAATCCCTGACTTGAAACTATACTACAAAGCCACTGTGATAAAATCAGCATGGTACTGGAATCAAAACAGACCTGAAGATCAATGGACTAGATTAGAAGAAACAGTCACAACTACAAACATACTTAGCCACCTCATCTTTGACAAAGGGGCCAAACATGTACATTGGAAGAAAGATAGCCTCTTTAACAAATGGTGCTGGAAAAACTGGCTTTCTACATGCTATAAACTAAAACTAGATCCATGGCTATCACCATGCACTAAAATAAAGTCAAAATGGATCAAACATCTGAATATAAAAACAGAGACACTAAACTTACTAGAAGACAGAGTAGGTAAAAATCTTGATGACATAGGAGTAGGCAGAGAGTTCATGAACAAAAATCAAATTGCACGGGAAACACTTCCCAGAATCAACTGGGATCTCATCTTACTAAAAAGTTTTTGCATGTCAAAGGAAATCTCCAATAGAGTGAAAAGAAAATCCACCAACTGGGAAAATATCTCAACCAACTGTCCATCAAACAAAGGACTTATACCTAAAACATATAAAGAATTAAAAGAAATCAGGCCACTAAAATTCAGGGACCCAATCCAAAAATGGGCATCTGAGATGAATACACACTTCTCAGAGAAAGAAATACAAATGGCAAATAAATATATGAAAAAATGTTCAACATCAATGGTCATTCAGGAAATGCAAATTAAAACAATGCTGAGATTCCATCTCACTCCAGAAAGAATGGGCAAGATTAAAAAATCAGCCAACAACAAATGCTGGAGGGCCTGTGGGGAAAAAGGAACTCTTCTCCACTGTTGGTGGGAGTGTAGACTGGTGCAGCCACTGTGGAAGTCAGTGTGGAGATTCCTCAAGAAGCTAGGATTAGAGATCCCATTCAACACAGCTATCCCTCTTCTGGGCATTTTCCCAGAAGAATTGAAAATATCATACCACAGTGGTATTTGTGCACCCATGTTTATAGCAACCCAATTTGTAATAGCCAGATCTTGTAAACAACCCAAGTGCCCATCAATCAAGGAATGGATAAAAAAGATGTGGTATTTTTATATAATGAGGTACTACTCAGCTATCAAGAAAGATTGCATTGAGACTTTTATAAGTAAATGGACATGACTTGAGACCATACTCATAAGTCAGGTAAATCAAATCCACATGTGCAAATCCCAAATTGTCTCCCTAGGATAAGAAACTGCAAAAGTATATATGATCCAAAATGTATAATAAATACTATGTAAGGGTAACAAACTACTCAAAGAGCAAAAGTAATTGGGAAGGGAAAGAGGGAAGGGAAAAGGAAAAAGATATAAATCTGTATATATGCATATGTAAGATAACTAAAATGAACATACTGCTGAATGTATTAGTCATTGAGAAAGAACGGTTAATACTCATATGATTAAATCAATTTTACATGTCTGTATCTGTTAATGTAAACAACAATTTTGAAGGTAACAATTTGCAATATTGCAACCATTGTCAAGTTTCTATCATCCTGTTTTGTAAACCTATAATGTTACTGTTGTGCAGTAGCTCTAGTCATTAGTTTGTCTCTTTTGCTTTTTGGCTTTCTTACATGTGTCTTTTTTTCTCTTAAATAAGAAAAAAGAAATTCTGGGGAGACGTGTGACAGTAATAAGGTGAAAAGGGGAATAAAATGTGTTATATGCATTCAAAACCAATGTATCACAACGTATTTAGACATGAAAGCAAAATTTTAGCCAGGTATAGTGGTGCATGTCTATAATTCCAGCAATGGGTGGGCAGTGCAGGATTGCCAAGAAGTTTGAGGCTGGCCTTGGCTACACAGCAAATTCAAGGTTAGTCTGAAATACAAAGTGACACCTTGATCCAAACTTCCCTCATAGAAGAATAACTTCAAAAAAATTGTCACTTATGAGAGACCTTTGATTCGGTAAAAATTTATAGCTCTGCAGTATAATAAAAATATAGGACAGTCATGTGGAATGGGAAGACAATCAGGAAACCAAACTATGCCTTCCCATGAGCCAGTGGCAGCCAAATGGAATGGGAAGAGAATCGAGAAGCCAAACCACGCCTTTCCATGAGCCAGCAGCAGCTATGGGGAACAGCAAGAGAATGAAGAAGCCAAACCAAGCCTTCCCATGAGTCAGTCAGCATGTGAACTGGAAGAAACAAAGACCAACACCTCCCTCCCTCCCCCAAACACAACTGGCTGAGTCAGAGGAACTTAGGCTGAGATGATAGCAACTGAAGTAAAAAAAAATAAATCAATGCTTGTATTGATTGACTTTGCTGGCCTAAAGTTAGTATTCTGAGCATCTATTTGGAGGATAGCAATATGCATTGTAGCAACTGTGGGGAATTTCCTTCTGTCATGTTTCTGAAATCCAATGTTTTGTTCCATTTTATTGTCTTGTTTTATTCCTGTGTGTGGTAACTTGAGTAACTATTCTAAAGATAACAATATGTAATAAAGCAACCATGGTTAAATTCCTTTCATCTTGTTTTGAAAACCTATATTGCCATTGTTTTTTGTTGTTGTGGCTGTTGTTGTTTTGCTTTTGTTTTTTGTTTTTTTGGTTTTTTTTTTTTGTTCATTTGCTTATTGACTTTTCTGGGGTTTTTTCTATTTAAAATACTTATATAACAACATTAATACACCTTTTAACCAAAAAGGTCAATAAGTTACATAATATACATGAAAGGGATTCAAATTCCACCTTTCATGAGACTGTACTATTATTAGAGAGAATGACAAATGGATCTCAGGAAAGGAAGGCAGTTTTCAATGCGTCCACATACATATTGATTCATGATACAGCTGATGTTATGTGTCTCTGGAGGAAATAAAAAGCAGTTTCATTTATATTCAGGGAGAAACAGGTATGTACTTGGAAACCTGGATTGTATACCCTTCTATGTACGATAATTAACTTACACACTGAAATGGAAAAGATAAACTTGAATTCCTTGAGAATTCATAGTGAAATAAATTTTAGATGTGAAAAGTGTTTCCTCAAAAGAAAATAAACTAACCGTCAGAATTAGGAGTATAAATTGAAATATATAAAAATCATGGAAAGTAAGAACAAACTATTTGGTATGTACACAGTGTAAAAATTTTGTATAGAGTAAAGATCAATGAACACAAATCTCAAAAAATGACAACAACATATCTAACTTAAAAGAAAACAAATAGAAAATAAGCAAATAGTTTTTGAGAAAATCATTGAAAAAATGCAAGTTAGAAAAACATAATAAGGAAGTAGACTTATTCAAAATGGAGAATAAACGCTCTACATTCATTTTCTTTACTTTGGAGCTTACCAAAATCTGTAGACCACTGACTTCTTTCCACTGTCTGGAGAAAACACAATGCTATTGTTCCTGGAGATAGAAGTGATTCTTTTCAAGTACGCTTGAAAAATTCTGAACCATATGACCAATGAGATGAGTGAGAAAGCACTTTGCTCTTGATTCACATGTCAGCACAATGAAAACAGTGAAATAGAACAACAACAGCAACAACAACAACAAACCATGAAAGTATTTATCTTGGTAATTTCTAGAATATTCACTTATTGAAAATTGCAAGGAAACTAAAAGAACACTGTTCACAGAAAATCACACATGGTAAACTTAGGAAGAGTCACCAGAGTGGGAGAGTGGTCTTCCATGGGGTAAGAGAGATTTGAGTCAGGTAGGGTTTCAGTCACCTAGATACTCTCCACTGCCTAAGGCACAATGGTGAAACTTTCTGAATATTCCCAGGATACGGTACAACTATGCAAATTTGCAATTTGGCGTTCACAGCCTCAGTCATTCACAGATTTTTTTCTTAGAACCTAACTAATAATTGTTTGCAGAAACCCCTGCAATTTTGCAGAAACCACAAATATCCTTCACAATTGTTTTTCTGGCAGGAGGTTTGCAAGTAGTCAATTCAAGCATTTTGTTCACTGCTCCTTGCTGATGACTGGCTGCTGCCCTGTAAGCCATCTTTCACAGACACACCAGCATTCGGCATCATATCAGCCTGCTGTACTGAGTGTGGGTATCTCCAGTGCTGTTTTGTTCTTTGCAAAGTGCTAAGACCCCTAAGATGCTGCTACAATGTCCTGCACCTCTAAAGCAATAAATTGCACAACTGTGGGAGACATTGCATATTTAGGGTTTAAACTATAAAAATAGGCATTTATAGGCATTTTTCTGATCATTATCTGAGATTCATGGTTTTTCTCCATACGTGTGTGCTCTAGGAATGTAACCCTTGTGAATTTCTGGAGTCCACTACATTTATATTGCCATTTACATTGTTACTAAGTCTCACCAAGAATTTTGAAAATAAAATGTATTGCAAATATTTAAACACTAAGTTACCATTAAGAAAGCACAAATTTAATTTATATCCACCTGGGCTTCATAGTGAGTTGAAGTCCAGCCTGAACCACCTAGACACTGGTCTCAAAACAACACCAACACCACCAACAACAAAATTACTTCTAAATTTTTCTTGGCTTGGCCAAATATAATCATTTTCTACTCCATGTTTAACCAGGAAAATCATAATCTTGTGGTTAAATCATGAAAATAAATTAGTAAGTCCTTAGGTAACTCACATTTTATACAAGCAACTTGCTACAAAAGAAGCAAAGGGAAGCTGGTTGGGGAAGGAGGCTGTTTCACTGCAGCTTACAAAAGAACCCGCACTCAGAAATTTGAGCACACTCCTGAGGATACACAAAATACACATGCCTATGCAGCCCAGGGCAGCTCAAGCACAGGTGGTGAGACAGGGAAGTGTGAGAAGTCAGGTAATTTAAATCTGGGGCCTCTTCATCTCCTACTTAGCCATCTTCACAAGGTGAAATTTCATGTCCTCAGTTTCAGTTCTGAGCAGAGACAAATACCTATGTGAACTGAAGGTTGACCTTTGTATTTTCTCAATTGTTCTTTTGGATTCTAGTGTGTATTGCCTGCTGAGCACTAAGCAATTCTCCAACAAAAAACTGTCAGCTGCAAAACAATGTACCATCCAGAGTGACCAAAACTTTGACAAATTCAGAGTGCATCTCTAGTACACTACTTCAAGTGAAGATTGGTTTCCAGAGCATGAGATACTGTTTTTAATTATTCTGAAGTTATTAAGGGGTGGCACACTGAGTCACACCATTATCAGAAATGAATATAATGCCTCAAAGTGGCTTATGGCAAAAAAGGAATCCTTATTTCCACTGCTTGAAAAATTATGGTAGTCTTAGATTCTCTCCTCCATTAAAAAATTATACTATAAACACAATTAATCTCAAATGCACAGACACTTATTTAGGGGAAGAAAGTTCAAGGATGTCTTTCAGAATGGCACCCATACATTCACACTGGAAAAAAATTACAACACTTTTGACATAAAAATGAATAATTGACAATATTTAATTCAACCAATCAGTATAATCACATTATACAGTTGTGCTTGGTGATCCACACCTGTGATCACATCACTCTGGGAAGCTGAAGCAAGAGAATAAGAGCTTCAAGCTCAGGGTAGCGAGACACAGTGTCAAAATTCAGAATAATGATAACTAAAACTGTAAAGGGCATGCATATTCCTCAGAGTGATGGTCCTGGGCCAAATCTGTACTATCACAATAAATAACTTGGAATCATTTCTATTCCTGTGTAACACCCTTCCCATTAAACCTAGATAATGTTGGTCAATCAATTTTTAAGCTAACAGAGAGACAAAATTTCCAATTACGGCTCAACAGTGATTAAGTGAATTTAGCAGTAACAAAAGATTTATATGACTTTATGTAACTTTCTTTATTTCTTCCAAGACTAAAATTTTGAGCCACTTTCAAACTGAGCCAGCATAGAATTCATCCTTTAATTCACACTAATAACATTTTCAGAGGAAAACCACTAGTTCAGGAGCTGATTTTGACACTCATTGTTATCCCCTGCTTTCCCACATTGTATCTAATCTCCTTTATCCTCCCTGTACAGAACACTATTATATTCTTAATTATTTACATGCTTATAGCCCTACACTTGGTGCTTGTCCCCAGTTGCAATATTTCTTTTACTCATTATTCATTCCTACCTCATTCAGCATTTAATTTGTTTTGAGAGAGTCTCACTTTGTAGTTCAGATTGGCCTTGAACTCCCTGTGTAGGCCAGGCTGAACTTGAACTCCCAACATTCCTTCTGCCTCAGCCCCCCAATTGCTGGGATTACAGGCATGTTCTACCACACTTAGCTGGTATGTCATTTTAAAAATAAAGCCTATAAATTATCCATGAACTATAGCAGTTACGTGAAAGATGGTACTTCTCTATCTTTTCCATTCACAAATCACCTGTGGATGCCCTACTTCCATGAGATTCAAAGTTCGGGTTTAATGGTCAGCCCTGCCTGGAAATTCTCCTTTAGAGCATTACTTTCATCATTCCTTCTTTACATGGATAGCTTCCTGTCCTTTTTTTTTTTTTTTACCATTCTAAACCACAAAAAACTGTTTATCTTTCTTTATTGCATTGCTCTGGATATAATATAGTAGCTGAAGCAGGCTTGGCCACATCTCTAACACTGAGCCTCATTACAGGAAATGGTGAACAATTCTTTCAATTTTTATGTCATTTGTAAAAACTCTAGTAACTTTGGGACTATGGAGAAGTGTTCGTGAATTTTGGAATTTACAGTCATCACAATCAAATTCAGACTGTTTGAGACCCTGTATCTAAACTTTGAACAAATTTAGCATGATTGGGTGGTATAGTCACTTTCCTATTACTGAGATAAAATACCAAATGCCCACAATTTAGTGGAGAAGTTTACAGTGGCTCAATTTCAGTTCATGGTCTGCTACATCCACAGTAGAAACACGATGGAAAAGTGGCATGGTGAAGGAAAAGGTACTCAAGTCATGCAGCCTGGAAGGAGGGAAAGATGTGAGGAGCTGCAAACAAGAATACACTTTTCCAGGCTTTGCCTCTAGGGGCCCATCTCCATCAAGTCCTCACATTCAAGCAGCACATTCAGATAATGAACTCACCAATGAATGAATTCACTAAGGAGGATAGGGCCTATAGAAATCAATCAACTGTCAAACTCATGAGACACTTAGGAGTCATTTTAGATATAAAGCATAATACCTGGTGTGCTGCTGGGAGACAAAACAGGGCGTCTAACACTGCACAGTCCCACCCACACAGAAACCTCACACTTGCATCATGAGGATCCCTTCAACCATCCTGCTCACTGAACAGAATGCTGAGGAGCAAGGCTGCAGGTACTAAGCTGGCAAAGGCAGGGCTCTGGTCATGATGAAGTCACCTCACTGGGACAGGATGCTTAGGTTCTGGCAGATGTCTAGGCCCTGCCCAGAGAGTTAGAAAGGATCAAAAATATGTAGCAGTGACAGTTGACATAGGAATAATGATTAATCACTGATCCATGAAGGCCCAGATCTTGCCAAAGCTCATTCTGCCCATTTCCAACCAGAAGTTAGGCATTCACATGCCCCACTCCTATGCTGGGCCATTTAGCCTTGCTTCATCACCATTTTGAGGGCTGACAGTAACCCAGCACCTTCCCATGCAGTCCCAGTCAGTAGAATTCATAAAGCAAGTAATGCTAAGCCAGGTTGGGAGTGTCTCAGCAACACACTGGGAGTTTCTGACTTGAATGTTTGACAGAGGATTGTGCCTAACTGAACAGTTCATACAACAGAGACTCTTCTTCATGATGCAAGGCTGCTCCACTTTCTGCCCAATGAGCCAAGAGGGAGTAGAAAAACAATACCATAGCTGCTTGACTAGAGTCTAAATCATAGACTCTAGACAAAACCCTTACAAGCCCAGGCTTCCTCCCTGGATACTGATTTCAGCCAGCCTATTAAATAATTACATTAAAGCAGAATTTACCCCTAGCTTTGCAGAGCTACTTGTGTCTCCTTACTGTACTCATGGGTTTTCTTTCTTGTTGTCACTTAGTATAGGATCACAACTGCCACTGAACTTCCACAGTCAATGGAGAAAACCATTAAACCTAAAGAAGAACCTGGATCCAAGTAAGGGCAGAGCACGATGTAATAGAAGGAAAAGCCCAAAGTTGTCAGAGAGGCAGAAAATTAAGTGAGTTATTTAGCTTCATGGAACAGATTTTCCTGAAACTTATCTATACAACTTCAGTAAGAAAAATAAAGCCATGCCAAAAAGGGAATATAACTATTTAATAAATGAAGAAGCTGGTATAATGTGGTAACAGTATTATGTAAAGGAATCAAAATAGAAAAAAAATTTTTTTTCAAATGCCTCAGACAGGACACTTACCTATTCCAAATTCATAAAGAAATCCAGAACTCTGAAGACTAATCTTAGCAGGTGGATCAGAATACGTTTCAATGTAGCTCCAACCCTCAATCATTTTTCTGTGGTAAGGCAGGAACAGCTAAGAGCTTAACACAGCAAATACTTTATTATATGCTGCTCCCTTCACACAGACTGAAATTTCTTCTTTTTCAACATAGTAATTTTCCCACAGTAAAGTTCTCACCTGGAGTCATGTGATGGGTAGACTTACTGTCAAATGTGTTGGCTTGAGAGAAGCCTAGGATATTAGTGAAGCACATGTCTGGAGGTGTATGAGTAAGGCAAGGGGGTTTGACCTTAGCAATTGCCTAAGATTACCTGGCCCCTTCATCTCAGGCTCTTTTCTTACTCAAGAATTTCCATTGGATGTTTGAATATTTGGTGCTGGAGGCATTAAGGAACTGCAGACCAGCATACAAAGCAATGGCAGATACCAGAGCTCCTCCACAGAACAAAGGAGTCTTCATTTTTCTCCCTTTTATTCCATTTTGGGTGCCAACCACATGCAGGGGGAATTTTCTCTGCTTAGTTTGTGCCTTACAAGCCAATCATCCACAGACAAAAGCTTTATTAACTTGCTGGTATTTCTTACTCATCAAAGGGACATATCACAATTAATGATCACAAAAACCTAAATAAGTCTTTCTCTAAGCATTCCCTTCACAAATAGTTTTCATATGTGCAAATGCTGGCAGGGCTGTGAGGAAAAAGAAAACCTTTTCCACTGTTGGTGGGAGTGTAGACTTGTGCAACCACTGTGGAAATCAGTATGAAGATTCCTCAAAAAACTAAGATGTCTCATTTGACCCAGCTATTCCCCCTTCTGGGTATCTTCCCAAAAGAATTAGAAACATACCACAGCAATACATGACCCAAATGTTCATAGTAACACAGTTTGTAATAGCTACATCTTAGTAACAACCAAAATGCCCATCAACCAAGGAATGAAGATGTGTTTTTTTATACAATGGAGTACTACTCAGCAATAAAGGATAAACTTGAGACATTTCTAACTAAATGGATCCTCCTTGAGACCAGACCCACATGTGGAAATACCACATCATTTCTCAAGCATGAGACACTAAATGTGTAAATAAGGACCAAAGTGCATAAAAGGTATTGCAAAATATGAAGAAATTGTTCAAAAGGAGAACTGGGGAGGGTAAGGGTTAGGGTTAGGGTTAGGAGGGGGAAAAGAAGGAAGGGAAAAGGAAAAAAAAGAGTTCATGCTCTTACATGAAATAAATTGGACTCACATATTTAAATATTGCAGTTTCTCTGATGAGAGAAACTGAAACAATAATTGGGATCAAAATGTGTAACAGATACTGGGAAATAAGAGAATATTCAAATGGGAAGGGTAATAAGGAATGGAGGAAGGGGTGTTATGGATTAAAAACTGGTGGTCAACTTAACACCAGCTAAATTAAATCAGCATGGTGCTGAGTGTAGATGGTCCACCTAAAAAAAGTTGCCACATAAATAAAGACGTGGAAAAGAAGAGTGGGGTGTTGTGGGTCCTCCTAAGTGTTGCTGTTTTGAGCCATTGGTTCTCCTGGAGGAGCTTGTCGTGCTGGCTTCCCCAATATGGATTCGGCCATTATCCTCAGAGGGGCTCAGGACCTTGTCATTGAGAGTGGTTGCGGTTCACTTTGGGGAGCTCTGCTCCTTACACTGAGCATCCCTTCATGGGTCCGGAGGGGAAGATGTGTGCTGTTTAATCTCCCGGAGAAGGTTGTCATGTTGGGCTTCCTGACCTGTATTCAACTGTTCTCATCATCAGAGGAGCTTGAGACGTCATTGCCACTGAGGATGGCTGTGATACTTTTCAGGGGAGTTCTTACTTTGAGCTTGACTTCTTGGCTCCAGTATAAAACCCTCAACCTACTGGCACAGCTCCCTCACCCCGCTGGCATAGACTTCCTAGCTTCCACTGCTGACCTTTGTCCTTCCCAGTGCAGATCCATAAAACAGACTGGCATGAGTCATTATCATTGGCTCTTAGACCTCCAGTTGGATTTGTGGGAGGCATTGTTATGGGCTCTGGGTCTTCAGTTGGACTCATGCAGGACATTGCTGTGGGATCCAGGCCCTTGGCTAAATATTCTGGGTCATTAGTGTTATAGACAGATTTTCCTACACTTTCTTGTGTTTAACTCTGGGTGACCATCAACAGTATTATAAATTCTGTGTCCTGTATGTAATTGTTCTCCCTATAACCCCTGACTACAATGGGGGAAAAGAAGGAAGGAAAAAGCAAAACAAACAAACAAACAAAACAAAACAAAACAAAACAAAAAAACCAGAAACAAAGTTTTTATAAATAAGGAGGGGAACAAGGATTGAAGAGAGGAGAGGAGATTGGGGAAAAAAGAACCAAAAAATATCATGTACAGCTATAAACTACTTCTAACAACCCCTAAGATAATCAATGCATCTCAGTAATATCTATGTTAAAGGCCTCAAATCTACGATTAAAAGACATGGATTGGCTCGGCATGTGGTACATGCCTGTAATCCTAGCACTTGGGAAGTTGAGGCATGAGGGTTGCCATGAGTTTGAGGATAGCCTGGGCTGTATAGTCAGACCCTGTCTCAAAGACAAACAAACAAACAAACAAACCAAAACAAAAAAGCCAACAAAAAATAAGACACAGATGGGCAAACTGGATGGAAAACTGAATTTAAGTCTGTTGCATGAGAGAATTTCATCTAATCCAAAGAGATATTTATAGACTAAAACTAAAGGATGAGAAACAGCATTTCATGCATCGAGACTCCCTCAAAGTAGCAGTAACAATTTTAATCTCAGATATGGGAAACTTTAAATTAAGACTGATTAGGAGACAAAAAAGGTACTAAGTTCTACTTAGGGGAACAATCCAATGAGAAGAGGTAATGTTTATAAATATTTATACCCCAAATACTAGAGCACCTATCATCATGAAAGGAATAATGCTGAACAAAAAAGATAAATAGTAACACAATCACAGTGGGAAATCTTAACACGCCACCTGCACAAAGAGATAAAGAAAAAAAAAAGTCAGGAATATCACAGCTGAGCCACAAACTTGAACATAAAGACTCTCAATAGATGTGCACAGAATATTCAAACCCATTATAACAGAGTACATATTCTTTTTTGCAGCACATGGTACTTTCTCCATGGTAAGATCTCCCACTAGTACACACAACTTGTTAAATATTAAAAAAACAAGATTGGTCTATGTGTATCATCAAACTACTATGCAATGAAAATATAAAATCAATCACAGAAGAAATTACAGATGTAGAAGCAATACATCTAGAAAATTAATACTAACACACAAACAAACAACCCATGAGCCACAGAAGAAATCAAGGAAGAAATTTAATAATTTCAGAAGTTTAATGACAATGCCCATACAACTCAACAGAACCTTTGAAACATTATGAAAGACCTAAGAGGAAAGTTCTTTTTTTCAATCAATGCTGACATTAGGAAAACAGAGCAAGCTCAAATAAATAATCTTATGAGACATTTTAAAATACCTGAGATACAATAATTCAAGACCAAACTAAAACAAAAATTATGGAAATTTTAGAGTGAAAATCCATGAAATTCAGATTAAAAAATACAAAGAATCAATGAATCAAAGATCTAATTCTTTGAAAGAATAAACAAAAGAGATAAGTTCTTAATGAATGTTACCAAGAGACAAAGTACTCATATCTCTGCAATTAAAAATGAAAAAGGCAAAATCGTAACAGGCAGCATCAAAATCCAGAAGACAGTAACTACCATGAAAAATTGTATTCCAACAAATAAGAAAAATTGGAAGAAATGACCAGGTTTCTAGACTCATATAAATTACCAAAACTAACTAAATAATGCAGATATGCAGAACAACTCAATAACATGCAATGGAACCAAGACAATAAATAATAAACAATTTATGAAATTAAAAAACAAAAAGCCCAGAACTTGATGGATTCACTGCTGCATTCCACAAAGACTTTAAGGATAGGATATCATCTATATTCAAGCTCTTTAAAGAAATTGAAAGGTGTGAGTGCTTTGAAATTTATAGAAGGCAGCATCATTATGACTTCAAAATCAGTTAAAGACTGAAAAACTATAGGCTAATCTCCTTAATGAAAATATAGATGCAAAAATAAGCAATAACATATTTGTCAACAGAAGGCATTAGAAAATCAAAAAGATCAAAATCATAACAATGTAAGTTTCATCCCAGAGATTCAAGAATGGTTTAATTTTCTAAACAATACACGTAATGTCACATAAACAGAAGCAAGGTCAAAACCACATGATTATAAATAGATGCAGAAAAATGTTTCAACACAGTCTGACACCTTTTATAACAACGCTGAAAGAAACAGATATAAGAGAACCATACCTGAATCTGTTAAAAGTTATTTATGAGAAGTCAATGGTAAATATTATATTGAATAGGGAAAGATCAAAAGTACTTACTCTAAAATCAGCAAGAGGACAAAGATGCTCTCTATCATTACTTTTATTCAACACAGTATTCCAAACATTAGCCAGAGGAATCAGGCAAGAGAGATAGAAAAAAAAGGGCTACATATAGAAAACAAGCAATTCCAATTATCATTACTTACAGATAACATGATACTCCATGTAGAAGACCCTAGGTTTAACAAGTTGAGATAAAAACTATACATTCCAATTTTGTGTTTTTTTAAAGCAAGAACAGTTTTTGAATTTTGTCTAATGCTTTTTCTGCATCTACTGAGACAATCATGTGGTTTTTATCCTCAGTTCTTTTAATATGGTGTATTATATTTATGGACTTTAATAGGCTGAATCATCCTTAAGTCTCAGAGATGAATCATACTTTGTCATGGTGTATATATATATATATATATATATATATATATATATATATATATTTTGTTTTGTTTTGTTTTGTTTTTGTTATTGCTTTGTTTTTGGAGATAGGGACTCACTATGTAGTTCAGGCCATTCTTTAGCTCATTACTTAGTCCAGGCTTCCCTTGAAATCCCAGCATTCCACCTGCCTCAGCCTCCTGAATGCTGGGATTACTCATGTGTACCACCATGTGTGACTATATAATCTTCTTTTTGGTTTGCTGCATTTTAATTGCCAGTATCTTAGTCAGGATTTTTGCATCTATGGTCATTAAGGGGATTGGTTTATAGCACTCTTCTGGTTTTGGTATCAGGGTAATTCTTGCTTTCAGGAATTAGTTGGGAGTACTGCTTTTATTAAAGATTTTGAGGAGTGGTGGCAATAGATCGCTTCTAAGTCTATTTGTTCAAAGGTTTAGTTAGGTTCCAACATTTTTTGTTAATTTTTCATCTGGTTGATCTATTTGTGATAGTTAAGTATTGTGTGCTGATATTTGGTGCATATACTTTTATGATTGTTATCTCTTCCTTTTGAATTATTCATGAAGAAGAAAGTATGAAGTGACTGTCAGTCTCTTGATTACTTTTGGCTTTAAATCCATTTTTTTGGCAAATACAATATCTACATCTTTTTCCCAGTTTGCTATAACATGAAGGATTATTTCCCCTTCTTGGACTTTCAATCTAGAATTTCTTTTTGAGTTAAATATGTTTCTTGTATGCATGATCTTGTTTCTTGATCCATTCTGATATCCTGTTTTTTGTTTTCTATTGATGAATTGAGTCCATTTATATTGATGGTTTTAATTGATATGTACTTTTATCCTTACCATATTATTTTTCTTTTTGGTTCCCTTTCTCCTCTGTTTAATTGTTTGGCTTGCTTAATGATGGAGTCATTCTACTTGGGTTCAGGTTCATGGAGTTGTTACCCATGTTACCTCTTTCTAGAATAGCCTTCACAATATTTTGGAGTGCTGGTTTGGTGATCAAGAATTTCCTCATGTGTTCTTTGCCATGGGAAGTATCTTATTTCTCCACCAATTTTAAAAAGTAGTTTTGTGGGGTTTGTCGATGTGGGATGATGTTTGTTTTCTTTTAAAGCATGAGCTACTTCACTCCAAGCTCCTTGACTTTGTGTTGTAAAGTCTGTGATTCTGATGGACTTCCTTTTATAAGTGATTTGTTTGTTTTCTCTAACAGCTTTTAATATTCTGTTCTCATGTAGAATACCTGGAATCTTGACTATTGTGCCTCAGTGTAGGTTTTTTTTGGTGGGAGTACCATGGTTAGCTGGGATTTTTATGCTTCACTTATCTGTATGTCAAATTCTTTTTCCATGTTTGAGAAGCTTTCTGCCATGACTTCAGTGAACAGACTTTTTAAAATATCCTTTGTGCTATCTCCTGATTTTTCATTGATTCTGGCCAATCTTGCTTTTTTGCTTTGCATCATCTAGCAACTGTTGGATTGATTTTTTATAGTTTCTTGCTGTTATTTAAAAAATCTTTCTTATCGTGGTTACTAACCACTATCCTGCATTCTAGATGATATTCCACACACTGGTTCATTTTGCTGCTCACTTTCCATAGAATTTTAATCTCCTGGATAGCTCATTGAATCTGTTCCATGGATTCCATTTCTTTCCTATGTTGGACATTCATGGTGTCTATTTTCTTAAGTTGCTCTATTCTTTCTCTGCATCTTATCTAGATTCACTAATCATGCCCTTATCATCATCTCTTTAGTTATCTGAGAAATTATTTGATTTGATTATTTTCCAGAACCTCATCATATGCTTTGTTATTTAGACTGTTACCATTTCAGAGAGTTCAGGTGGGTTGGCTTTTTTTTGTTGTTGTTGTTGTTGTTGTTTTGTTTTGTTTTGTTTGGTTACTGGAGATTGAACTCATGGCCTTGTGTTTGCCAGGCAGGCGCTTACACCGCTGAGCTAAATCCCCAGCCCAGGTGGGTGGCTTTTAACTCACTGCATACTGGGTTTTCTCCATGCCAACTGGATATCTGGGGTTGCATCTTGCTTCTATGTCTTATCATTTTCTTTTTTTTAAATTTTATTTTCTGCATTGATGCTTGTAAATTGCTTATGGTAGGTAGCTTTATTACCAGTATTGAGGATTCTTTAGGAAACAATTACTTCTCAGAGATGTCTTCTAGGTGTAGCTGAACTTTGGGTTTTCAGTCTATTGCAAGTTTCTACCTCTTCAATTTATTAGGGATGAGAAGTTGCTTCCCATTTGGTCTAGATATTGGTTGTCTGGTATTAAAGTGCAGTATTTTTTAGGACCCTCAGACAATCTCAGTCTTGGCATACAAGGAAGCACAACTTATTAGAACAAATATATCACCTTGGCTAAAGTAGTATAATCAGTAAGAACAATAGGATCTAGCACAGCCTAGAAAATGACAAACTGTGGTAACTCTTAATTTGGACCCTTTAACCATATGAACAAGATTTATACTTAAACCAGAAATTTGCACACATGAAATATCCACTCAATTGTATAATTTTACCCTCTGTTGAGAAAATTTAAAAGGGATATAAAAAAAAAGAATAGAGAAATAAAAGAGATCAAAAGCAAGGTTAAAGGAGAAAGGAGGATTACTTAAGCTTTTGGAGACTGGTGAAGACAAGAGGGAGACAAAAAAGAAAGAAACAAAAATAAGAATTAAACAAAACCAAAAAACTAAAAACAATGTTCACATCCATGAAAAAAAGCAGACTCAAAACAATAACAAAATAAGCAAAAAAAAGAGAGTCTGTGTGATTTCAAGACTGTGGCTATCTTCTGGGGTCTACAACTTTCTGCTGGTGTCCACTTTAGAGCATGTCTGTACTGTCAGTGGTGGATAAAGGAGACAGACAGAGCCCAGATCCATATTCCATGGACCCAGCCAAACTGCAGTAGACTCAGGGTAGGGTGTTACATAATTCCAAGAAGCCTGCAGTAGTAATAGGGTACAATGCTGATTCAATTTCATAGAAGTTCAGGATAATCCTGGCTTTGGGCCTGTGACCTGAGTTCAGCTTATAACAATGTATTTCTTGTCAGCTTGACCTCGGCTACCTGACCCTTGGTGTCTATCAGGGCTATGCCACAGCCAGACATCTGTAGCCCTAAGAAGGTGCCCACCCATGGCTACTCTCTGAGTCTCTGGTTCTGTTGGCCCCACCCCAAAGTGGCATCCAGTCAATCAGCCTAGCCAGAGGACATTTGGAATGGAGTCACTCATAATTCAGTGAAGTCCACTGTGTCTGACTCTGCTCCATAGCTGTTTCTCCTGGGAAGACTCCAGGGTCCCTTGCTATCACAACTCTGTAGGCTTGAGCCTTCTCTCACCCTGTGAGCCAGGAGATAAGAGACAATGCAGTTTGCTACCTCTCTCTTTTGCCTTGAGCTCCATCCACTTGGTCTTCCCTGTGGACTCCAATTCACCCTTTGGAACCTTCCTGGGTCTTAGGAACACATCTCCCTCCTTCTTTTCTCCAAGTTGCCACACTCTAGTGTCTGGACTCTCAACCTTGGAGAGGCTGATTGTCTGCTGCTCACCACTCTGTCACCTTCCCAGAAATAGATATGCTAATATTAAAACATAAATCTTTGTATATCTTTAAGTATCTAACGAAATTTCTTCATGAAAAGTCCATTTCTTTTTCTAAATATAATTGTTCAGACTCAGTAAATAATAAAGATAAGAGTTTCCTTGGGCATCAAGGCCAAATCTACCAGGGCCCTACTCAGTTATCATGTGCTAGTGCTTACTCTTCATTCTATGAACAAAATATTTATAGCATCATATTATCTTATTGGTGTCAATGATATTTGAGTATTGTTTCCATCTATGACTTCCCACAGTTTTGGAATACACTTGACTATTCAATGAATCATCTGCAGAAAACTGTTTTCGATTCTTACTGAACTCAAATTTAGTAACAGTCCAGCATGAT
>RJWM01008128.1:0-74970 GCA_004363535.1 Dasyprocta punctata | reverse complement strand
GTCCTAACTATAGCAGTCCTTGTACTGGCGAATGTGTGGGGAACAGGTCTTTCAGGCACCAAAAGTTCCACAAGTTCTCCTAAGAAAAACATTCCCCTATCAAAAGCACCCTTTCCCAAAGTTACAGTGGAATAGTTAACGAAACATCTCATGTTGAAGTTGAGCATTATTTTCAGTCTCATTCTTCTACCTCTCATGCGTCTTCACCTCCTACCTGCTTAATAACCTCCCGGAATTTTCTTTTCTTTTCTCTTGGCGTTCAGTGTTCCCTAAGTAGTCCCTTCTCTGGCCACGACTTTGACTCCCACTCTCTATCACTGAGTAGGGTATTCCTGTCAGAAACCTAGATTTTCTGCTGAATGTGAGTGACATTTATCTCCACCTGTCCACCAACATAGTCTTCCTAAATTATAATTCTGACCGCACATTAACTTCCTTAGCATCCTACAATAACGGACCACTATTGTTTTCAGGAGAAGTTCAAACTCTATAAGCGCAGCCCTGGAAGGGTTTTAAGTTGTCATCCATCTGCCTGCCTCCTGGCATCACACCTGGATTTCTCGCATTCCTCCAGCCTGTCCTGCTCCTCTCTACAATGGGATGGGTGTGGGATGCTCTTCCCCATTTCTCCTTCAGACGACTCCTGTCTCCTCCCTGTTTCCTACATTTGCGAGCAATCTGAACAACTCTTAGTACTTTTTTACTTTTAGAGAATATTACTACTATTTTAACACATGAATCTTACCCAAAGTCATTAGCAAGACTAGGTGTGTCCAGTGCTATTAAAATGTAGTTGATTTAGACCCAGCGGTAAACAAGTCTCCTTTTCCGTTCCTGTTCAGATATTTTCAGGAAAAGAACATATTTAGGCCAGCTGGGGCCAAGTGCTCATCCGTGAGCAAATCCTCTCTGGCCAAGGCAGCAGGTCACTCAGCAGACATGGGATGGAGCAAGGGGCTCAGGCCACTGTAAAGAAGGGAACAGAAAAAGACTGAGCAGACAGTAAAATAATTAGACAGTGCAGGTGTCTCTGCCTTCCTGGGATTTCTCCCTGAGTATTTCCCCAGGGCTAGCTTTTGGCTATGGTTAAGCACTCCTGTGACACCCTGCACCCTGTTTAAAACTGAATACACAATGGTCTTTTCCAATCATGTATGACCTCTCCTGATTCTTTAAAGTATTTATTAATAAGTAGTATTATCGCCCACATATTTGTTCATGCAAGAACCTGTCAGATATGACCCATCCTTCGCAGCCCTCACCACCAACCATCAACAAGTCTTGCTGATGCTCAAAATAGATTTTTACTACTTTTGCTTCTCTCTATGCCCACTGCTATCAACCTAGCCCAAGCTCTTACAGTTTCTTATCATGGCCCATATCCACTTATACCCTGGCATTTAAAATGCATTTTCTAAAAGCATCCAAGATATGCTCTTAAAACATAAATCAGATTATGTCATTACTGTGTTCAAAACATTCTGGGCCCCTTGGTGCAGTTAGAATAAGATTAAAAGTCTATTTCATAATGTTTCTGGCAAATCAGAGATTATTATCTTACATGTTTCCAAAAATGGTGATAGCATTTGTGCTATTTAACACTGACAAGTGCTTTGCTCTAAAGCAATAAAGTCACCATGAAACATAATCTTTGAAGATGGCTCTGTGATTGAAACCGAGAATGCACCCACTGTGGGAATGGGTTCTGTGACTTTGCTTTGTTGATTTAGGTAAAGCTAAGTCTCCAGTCTTACTCACTGTTGGTCAAAGCAGAGGCTGTCAATGGCCTAAGGAGATCAAAGTCTTTGGGTATAGTTGCATACCACTCAACATCCATTTTCCACACATCTGGAGATTGTGAGACTAGAAGCAGAAATTAAGTTAACTTGAGTGAGTCCAGCTATGGAAGCCGACCTACATAAAGACCTAGGAGCCGTTAAACCTGAGGGCTCATCTCCACTTGAAGAGGGGCCTGGGCTGGGCCCCAACTTTCAGCGCCTGAGTTTTTTCACTGCAGGGTCCCAACTATGCTACTCACTCATGGGACTCAGTTCTTACTGTGGCCTCATTAAGGACTGGAACAGGAAAGGGGACCAAAGAAGTGGTGGGCAGTTTTTTTCTATAATTGAGCCTGAATAGTACATGATACAATGTCAGGGGGAAGCAGTGAGCCTGGGGGAGATTCAACCTGCAAGATGCCTGGTCTCACTCTTCGCTTTCCCTGGAATGCACTAACTATTTGCTTTGATTGAGCCCCTGAACTATGATAAATGAGACTGGGTACAAGTGGACAGCTTCTAATGAGAGGCAATGAATGTCCTATTACAGAGTCCTGGTGGATGTCAGGAGATTATGGAAAGAAGACAGAAATGAAAAGAAGAGAAGAGAAGAGAAGAGAAGGGGAGAGGAGAGGAGAGGAGAGGAGAGGAGAGGAGAGGAGAGGAGAGAAGAGAAGAGGAGAGGAGAGAAGAGACAAGAAGAGAAGAAAAAAGATAAAAAGAATGGTAGTTGCATCCCAGGCTCATAATTCCAGTTATATTTTTGCCAAATTAATTGCAGATATTTATAAATCATCAAACAAAATTTACTAAATAAACAATACCAAGATGCTAATTTAATCATTAACCTATTCATTGGTTTAACAAATATCCACTGAATTTGTACTAATAAACATCCAGAAATTCTAGGTGTTGAGAGCACAGTTCCAAATCTAGCATCCCGATATTCCTCCTTCATGGTGGTGACATTCTCATATGAGGTTTGGAGGAACCCGATGTTTAACATAACATGCAAGAAAAATGTGTAGTGCATCATGGGCTGGGATGTAGCTCAGCAGCGGAGAGCTTCCCTAGCATGCTCCAGGCCATGGATTCCATCTCCAGTACCACACACACGTGAAGGCATTATCCATCAGATGAGGAAAAACGGTTGTGGCCGTTACTGTTGCTATGCCAATTTTGTTGGATTATAATGACCTAGAAGATTAGGAAAGCACGGTCCCAGGTGTGTCTGGGTGGGTTGTGGGTGCATGGCTTGCACACTATACACAGTTGCTTGCCTGTTTTTCTCAGCTTTGATTCACCACACCTTTCCACTATGATATTGTTCCTGCCTTGGAGCCAGCTGACCCTGGACTGAATTCCCCTAAATGGTGAGCTAAATTAAACTTCTGCTTCTCGAAGTTTTGAAGATCAGGTATTGTTTTCCAGCAACAGAAAGGCTGACTGGTGTAACAGTACGAGGAAAACTAGAACAGGAAAGGAGGCAAGGGTGTCTTCTTTGGGAACATATTTTAAACAGGAAGGTGATATCTAAGTAAAGACCAAAAAGTGGTCAGAAGCCAGTCGCACAAATATTAGAGTGTTAAATAAGCAGGAGGTACCTTGTAAGCAGGAACTACTTTGACCATAACTATGTGCGATATAGTGACCATTGTGAATTTCCTATCAGCCTATTTTGAAATCCTGTATCACTTCTACTGTTTTGTTTTGTTTTTATTGCTTTGTTTTCTTTTAATCTCTTTAAAAGAAAAAAGAAAAAGAAAACAAAAGAAGCAGGAGACCATTAACTCGAAGTTATTTCTGCACTTTGAGTTTCTACATAACAAATTGAAACATAATTTAGTAGCCTATTTTTTATAACAATCATAAACAACTAAAGTTTTCCCAATCACAGACTGCCCACTAATAAGAACATGCTCAAATAAGGCTGATGTCTAGCAGTAGCATCCGGGTGATCTTTCTTCTCTGCTTCTACACTCAGCCTTTATAAAAGCTCTTTTCTCAGGCTCATAGCTCATGCTGATGTGTGGAACTTTTGAATTTCTGGTTCTGACAGATTTATGAATTGCTCTTTCCTCAAATAAACTCTGTTAACCTTGTCTAAAGTGTTCATTTTACCTGCAGAAGGTTAGTTCTAGGTATTAGGAGCAGCAGACGCAAAGACCCCGAGGTGAGAGTGTGTGTCCGCGTGGAAAGTATGGCTGAAAAATGAGATAAAGGGAAGGACAGATGCCGGAGAGCCTCTGAGCCTTTGAAAGGAATTTGATCCTGCGTGAGGTGGCAAGCCACTGGCGAGTTCTGAGCATGGATGCGGAATGATTTGTCTCATTTGCTATGAGGATCGCACTAGCTGCTCTATTGAGAACCAACTGTAGGAGGCGTGCAAGAAAATGGAAATTCAGAAGGCCATAACATAAAAAATAAATAAATAAATAAAAAATAAAAAAAGGTGAGATATATTTGCAAAGCAGAGGCCAAAGGAAAACAAGGCAAAGAATTAAGAACGCTTCCAAGATATCTGACCTAAGTAAATCTCACTAGCTGAAGTGGAGAAGGGCTGGGTGGAAGTAAGTTTTTGAAGGAAACCCCTGCTGAAATACGTGTCTGCCATCTATGTGCAGGGACTGCACAGGCTGCCCTGCTTACAAGGCTGGAATTCAGGGGAGAGGTCGAAGCTGAAGACACACATCTCGGGAAAAGCGGATCAGTAGAATCCAGGTGGTATCTGACGCTGTGAAGGGGGGTGGAGGAGGGGAGAGGAGGACTGATTGATAAGCCAGGAAGGATCTCAACTTGGGAAAGGGGACAGGAAAGGGAGACAAAAAGTGAAGCATGGATAGTTTCCCTAAATGCCAAATTAAAGGAAATACATTTCTAGGAGGAAGCAGCCATTATTGTGCTGAAACACTGTGACGGGTCACTTAGACTGAGGACCCAGAGCTGCCCGCTGGATGTCAGTGTAGAAGTCAAACTGGTGTTTGAGACAAGAGTCAAGACGGACACGGAGCCTTCCGTGGTAGCGGAGAACTGTGACTCGTCTGGTTCGAAGAGTGCCACGCCAGGCTCTGAACCCTTGCCGGGGTGAGTCTGCCGGCAGCCCGGGCCCCGGGAGCCCTGGGACGCACAGAGCCTCCAGCCTGCCCAGACCTATTGCACCAGCCAGCGCATTAGCGGGGATTCCTGACCGCTCTGTGCGCTGTGCCTGCTAGATCTGGAGACACACAGCTCTCAGATCCTGGATGGAGCCCCAACAATCACCATGCTCACCCGCTGACAGCACCTCGGCTTTGTGCCAGCCTCTCTGCCCTCCTGCACAGCCTCTGCCGTGACCGTCGGGGACCAAGGCAGCCCGAGCTGGGCGCCTGGCAAGGACACTCTGAGGTGCAAGTATCGCGCTTGGGAGGGGCGCCCTTAGGCTTTAACACAGCTTGTGGAAAGCCTTGGCTTTGTTTTCTCTTGTACTCCTAGCTCACGAGAGAGACGCGAGCTCCAGCTTGGGGTCTGCGCTGTCAGTGTCGGCTCCTCCTTCCCTGAAGACAGCCCGGCGCGGCCTCCCCTCCTGCTCAGGCGCTGAGGCCCGCGTCCGCTCACCCTGCAGGACCCAGCGCCCCACCGCCGCTGCTTGCTTGGAACCACGGGGGAGCCCTCGCTTCTCACCTGTGTCGGGCGCCTCGCCCCGGGTCTAGAGCTCCTGAGCCCGGGCTGGGAGGTGAAGGGAGCGAGTGTCTGGTTTCTTCTGCGGAATGCGGTCCAACAGCCAAATTTCTGTAGTAAAATATATTTGAAAAACTGAGTTTTTACCTCCTCCTGAGTCAAAATATATGTTGAAGACGTGTACACAGGATTTAAAGAATCCTACCTGCCCCTTCAGCACCTCGGACCCCCCTGGGGAACACCTCCAAGGCTGTGGACACACCTCGGGGAACTCCTACCCGAATTCCTGCTCAACTTTAGTACTGTTTGGATGACCCAGTAAATCAAGAGCGAGCCAGGAAGTTACTCAAAATGCGTCTCGTGTATCAGTACCTTACAACTTACACTATTTCACAGTTTAAATGAAGACCATTCTTTTATTAGAGGTGTTATAACTTAAAGTTTTTCTTTTTTTTTTTTTTCTGAATCTGCTACTTTAGGGTATAAAATATATGTGGTGTGAAAATCAAAACAGAGACTCTAAATTGAAACTAGTTTAAACCAGTTTTTAAAATTTGAACAAAAATTTAATTTGAGATACAATGCTGGGTGTAGTTAATGTCCCAGTTTATCATCTATCTATCTATCTATCTATCTATCTATCTATCTATCATCTATATCCACCTATCACCATCTGTCACCTCTGTCTTTGTAACTTTCTCATCACTGGATAAAACACCCAACACCCACAACGTAAAGGAGGAGAAGCTGACTCGAAGCACCATTTCCAGTGGGTTTAGCCCAGAGTCGGCTGGCCCCGTAGCAGGAAGAGCACAGTGGAAGGTCATGGTGGAAGAAAGCTGTTCTGTTCAAGCCACGGCCGCCAGGAAGCAGAGAGGAAGGGAGAAACAGCCACGCCCCCAGCGACCCCCTCTTCACAACGTGCACAGCTACAAACCGCTCAGCGGATAAATCCGCCGACGAGGACAGCGTCCTGCGACCCAGTCACGTTCCACGCACGTGCAACTTCGGGGAAAAACTTTAGATCTAAGCCATAAAGCTACCTGTATTTTAATAAAAGTATTGGTTCTGACTGTGAGCGTATGCATTTGCATGAAATAAAATAATTCTATTTTTTCATCCAAACTAAAGAATAAGGAACATTTGCTTTGTGAAAAGATGTTTATTCCATTAAAGACACCATCCAAAAGATGTCCATTTTTACATAGAAATGAATCCAGAATTTAAAAAAGATTAAAAGATACAGTAACGAAATGTGAGAAGGTACAATTTTCCTTTATATTGCTTTTTTTCCTATGCTATACTCTAGATTACGCTTCCCCTTTGCATTTCAGTTGTTCTACTTTTTACCTAAACAGAATTTTAGACTTGTCTTATGTAGACTATTTTATAAGACTTAATAGCCCATGTTCTTTTCTCTCCACCACATCTTTGTGAATGGAAATATTGAAGACTGCTACATTTCAGGGAGTTTGATGAGTCTGATGGCATGGTCTAACTTTATTTGTCAATTGCCTATATTTGAAATATTTCTGGGAATAATATTTTGTGGTGAATATTCTTTTCTTAGATTTCTCTGCTTAGTGTTATTTTAGTTAACATCACACCCATAAATTCTTTCAGCTTCCAAAAGATTCCTGGGAAAATAAAAATGCTGCCAAAAAATGCTTTGCAAATAGCTTCACCTGTCTGACTGTAATATTTAAACCTAGAAGCAATGACGTATGATATTGAAATATTCCAAGACAGAAAATGTAAGCTAAGGAATTTATATTTAGTCAAACTGACCTTCAGGTACAAAGGCCACAAACTGCTGTGAACATGGAACACCCCAGCAAATCATGGGCTAACAGCCTTCCCTGGGGAATCCACTAGAGAATGAGTTCAGAGACAGCCACAGTTACTAAGGGATGCTGATTGAAAAGGCCTGGCCCCTGGATTCTCAGCATGGAGAGGGGAAAAATATTGATGGATATTACATAAAAACCCTGTAGTTAAAAATTCAATTTGAAAATGTCAGTTGGAACTCATGCTGTATTTTATCCTTTAAAAAATGTAAATTTCTCATCTGTTTCTACAACAATTAAAAAAGAGAGCAAGAGCACACTGGCCAACTTGATACTAATAAGAATTCCTGGGGCCCAGAATGGGATATGTAAATACTATTTCCCGCTGCAAAGAATCAGGACTACCTGATGAAACAGTGGATTGCAGGAAGTGGATTAAGGTGGGCCCAGAACATTCTCATCCTTTTAACAGAAAGCATCTTTATTTCAAAAAGACCCAGGAGCCAATTTAAAGAAGTTTTCACTGGCTGAAAATAAGACGATTTGAGAATCAACAAAAATGATTAACTGCAATGGATTGGAATACATCAGGTGTATTTAGATGTATGGGTTTATAGTAACACTAAAATAATAAATATTGCATCAGGAAATATTGGTGAATGGTATTGAAAGCTATTAAGGAAAAGCAAAGAACCAGCCTTTGACCAGACTTCTCCACAGACTGCAGCAACAGGCAAACAGACACTGCAGAGAACTGTCCATTTGTAGTAATATTTCAGATAATGAAAGAAGGGACCGCAAGGCTACCATGTCACCATTCTGCCATTCTGAAGGAACTAGTGAATGTTGGCACTGATGACCAATAACTACCAAAAGGGGAACAACTAGACATCATATGCTGCCCTACGAAAGAACATAATAACCCTCATTAAATTGTTCTTCAAAAAAAATCAAGGTTTCAGATATATATATATATCCATTTCCAGGAAAACCAGAAGATAGAGGAGCATACTGAATGAGAGTTGGGGGAATGCTTTACCAGACAAAGAGCTTCACAAGACAAATGACTTGTCTTCAAAATATGAAAGGTAAAAGAGGCAAAGTGAAGAGGCAATATGGATGAAAAAAGACTTTGGAGATAGTCAAGTAAACGGAATGTGTACAGTGATTCTTCGGCATCTGAGAAGAGTTGGCTCCAGGATCTCACAGAACGCCCAAATCCTGTTTCCCAAGTTCCCTGTGTAAGGTGGCCTGGTATTTGCATAGAACCTGCCATAAATTCTTCCATGTACTTCAGGCCCTTTCTAGACAACTTACAATGCCTGAACAATATAAATGCTGGGTAGGTAGTCATGTTGTTTAGGGAATAGTGACAAAGAAGAAAATGTTCAGGACAGATGTCATTAAAAAAAAAAAAAGACCTTTTAATCTGTACCTGATGGATGATGTGGAACCCATGGATGCAAAGGCCAGCTGTGTACCTTATCATCAGTAAGCTACTTGTGCCATTTCTTACATTTCTCTGTAAGTCACATTGCTTAAAAACATGCAAAATAAACAAACCACACCATTCAGCTCCCCAAACACTCAAGCATTTTGTGTCCTGGCCACCACTGTATCCTTCCACAATGACTAAAACATTATAAGAACTCGAAAACTGTCTCTGGAGGAAGTGTATGTGAACCACCAGCTCTGCTTTTTGATGAGCTTTTTGATGAGCTTTAGATATTCCTCAAACTGCTGGCTGGCTGGCTGTAATGGCAACCATCTGAGCTGCTATCAAGTTATTTTCTTGTTAATTTAAGACTTCCTTTACATGTTATATTTATGGAGGAATGAATGAAAAATGAAAGCATAGCGAAGTGTGTGATTGGCTGATTGCCTTATACCTCAATGGAATTCTGTTTAATAATCTCATAGTGTCTTGCATTTACATTTTGTAGGTACTGACAGCAGGGTTTCCTTTCCATTTTCCAGTCCAGAGAAGTGCCTGTTTATATGCATGCATTTGTATATTTGACAGTTGCCTTATATTTAACAGAGACATATTAACATTGTGCTGCAAATCTAGTAACAAAAGATACATTGCAACACAAGATATGCAAGTCATGTGATGAAGATAGAATATTGACAGCGTATATCACAGTGAAGTCCTTTACACAGCCTGCTGTCACTTGTAGATTCCTGTGCAGTGGGAGGTTTGGAGCCACTGTTCACATCCACTATGATGAATAAGTCTCATAACTATGTGTCTGACATTTTCTAGTAGCTGAGAACAAGTCCCCTATCTTATCCTAAAAGAAACCTGCAATCTAATACACAAATCTAAAGAAGAGTAACCTGAACAAAAATTCAAAAGGACAAAGAGACGAAATGCTGACAGATGAATCTTTCCAGCTAGACCGTGGAGACCACTCTGCCCTCTGTAGACTGTTATGCTTCTTTGATTGACCAAAGTATCTTCATCCCAGGGTTTTTCTTTTTTGTTTTTCTATTTAACATAATTTTTGAAAAATAGAAAGAAGTGGTGATCACTGGGGCTCTGTTACAAATGATGGCTGGTGCCTGCTCCCCAAAGCAGTGCCTGCAGGCCCTCGGTGCAGGGGAGGCGACGGTGCTGCCCTGGCCCCACCGCTCCCCTGCACACACAGTGGTGGCGCGCGGCCCTGCTTCCTGCCGAACCTTCTTCCACGCAGCAATCCACAAGGTGATCAGAATGAAACGAGATGCATTTGCCAACCTTGATTTACATTAATTAGCACGTTTTAGTGTTAAATATGTAAAGCCAACTTTCCTGTAAGGTGAAAGCTGAAACCGCGGTGAGCGGTGGAGCTAAACTGTGGCATCTTTATCTCCAGCCAGGCTCCATTTAAGGTGTTTGTGGGCGACAGTCATTCGGGTAGCTGTCATTTTTCTACAACTACTACAATGTGTCTAGTTGGTACAGAAGCATTCACGTCATCAGTAGCTCTGAAACGCATGGGCAAGTGTTTCGCTGCCCCTACAAGGGCGCGTGATTGCACCCATGGAGTAACCTCCCCCACCCCCTCCTCCCCAGTCCCTCTGCTCTGGCTCTGCTGCTCCATCCAGCAGCCAGCGGATGGCGATGGGGTGCAGAGTTCCTCCTGTCCCTCTCTGTGGCCTCTCCATCCCAGGGCATGGCTCCGCTCCTCCAGATTTCCCCTGTTTAGATGAGATCCTCATTATGACGTCATATATAATGACCAGCAACTCCATGGTCACTTCCAGGCCCTCTTCCCAGAAATGCACAGCCTTGGTTTCAACCCTGCTAAAGCACTGCTGTAGAAGTTCTGTGACCATAGCAGAGGCATGTTTGGATCAAATCTATTGCAACTAGAAGCAGCCAAAGTTGGAGCGTTGCTCTGCTGCCCCTGACCTTGAAGAAAGGGCTTCGTGTGTGTGCTATCATAGGTTGGAGCAGATGTAAACTAAAGCACAGAGCTCCAAGAAACTGGTAAACTCCTGCATTTTAATCAGTCAGGAGACCTGTCATCTGTGTAACAAGTACTTTACTTAGTGTTTACTAACTGTAAGCAAGTTTGTAAAGTAGACCTTATCACCCTCGGATTTCATTGCAGGAAGATGAGCATCAGAGAGTTTTTGAGGAACATGGTAAGCTCTGAGTGGCAAAGTCCACGACCTTCCCACCCTGCCAAGCTGCTGTGTTTGGTCTGCATGGATTCTCCAGGTGCTCAGCGGTCACAGCAGGCCCTATTCGAATCAAGAGCCAAATCACATCTGGTAACAACAATGCTAACTATCAGAGAGCAGGCCCTCCAAACGCTTCCTACACAGCCCTGACCATGTTCAGAGCAGCTGCAGCCCAGAGCACATGGCCGTCACAATGCGTCCCTGCACAGCCCCGAGCTGCCCCGTGGTCTGTCTGTACCTCCTAACATCTCGTTTTCCTCCAGGTTGAATCATTGTTCCATTTCGTTTTATCACATCTGCTGTAGACCTACTCATTTCCCTGCTAGTTGCTGACTCAAGAAAGAAGGAAGAAAAAGGAAGAGAAGAGCCAATGTGAGATTTAACTAGGCTTTGAATTAAGAAATCAAGGATAAGGACAAGTGACCTCATCGTTAAATACGATGCTATCAGTGCTGGGGCATAGATCAGAGGCAGGGAACACATTTCATGTATGCGAGTCCCTGGGTTCAATCTCAGCACTGTGGAAGAAAAGAAAATAAACATGCTGCTAGCTGCAGGAGTTTTGTAGATGAACTTTACCAGCTTGAGTAAATTCCCTTCTACTCCTAGCTTTCTGAGAAGTTTTTTCACGAATAAAGATTAAATGTGGTCAACTTTCTTTTTATCAAAATTATCACATGACTTTTCTCCTTTATTCTGTAAGGCAGTTTCTATGTATCTATTTTTAAATAAATAAAAATAGATCATGTTTATCTTCATAAATGCCCTTTGGTCAGATTTTTATCCTTTTACTATGTAGCTAGATAGGATACACTGTCATTTTAATAATCAAAAAGGGAGAAATTTGTCTTTAATTTTCCATTTCTTGTAGTGCCTTTGTGAAATTTTGGGATGAATATTATTTGGACTTCCTAAAAGAAGAGATGAAGAATCCTTGTTCTTCTTTTTTTTAGTAAAAGATGTTGCCCTAAATACTTGTTAGAATTTCAACTGTTAAGTCACTGAGCCATCGATTTCTTTTGTAGGAAAAATTATTATAAATTTGATTCTTTAGTAGATATGAGACTTTTTTTGGTATTTTTGGCAGCAGGGTCTCACTATGTAGTTCAGACTGGCCTTGAACTCATTTTGTTGCCCAGGCTGGCCTCAAACTCACGGCGACCCTCCTGCCTCAGTCTCCCGAGTGCTGAAATTAACAGGTGTGTGCTACTGTGTCCCACTGATGATATGATTTTTCATATGTTACACAATATTTCATATTTATATTTCTTCTGGTGCCAGCTTAAGCAAGCTGTGTTTCTCACCCATTGCATTTAAGTTGCTACATTAATTGACAGAAAATTGTTCATGACAGCAAACAATAACTCCAGGGTTTGTAATGATAGCTCTTTTTTGGTTATCAATCATTTTTCTTTTGTTTTAATTGTATTCAATTTAAAGTGTGGATAGCATTGTATATTTTGTCAGGTATACTATGTTGTTTTGAACTACACATTCATAGTGGAGTGGTTAAATATAATAATACTTTAACTTTTATTTTTCCTACTCTTAACGTTTCTAAAAGGTCTTATATGAGGTTTAGTGATTTATAAATTGACTCAATGAAATAATCATGGCTTGAATTTTATCTGCTGTTTGTCTGATTATTTATTTTATCTCTGCTCTCCTCTGTATTATCTCCTCCCTTTATTTATTTTGCATTTAGCTGGCTCTTCCATTTCTAATTGCTTAAGGAAGAAGCTGACTCATTTTTATTATGTTTAGTTTGAAATATCTTTCTGATTTCCCTTGTGGCTTCTTCTTTAATCCATGTGTTTTTGCAAGTACATAATTTAATATTTAACGTCTGGAATTTTCCCAGATAATATTATTGATTTCTAATTTAGCTTCAGCACGATAACAGAACATAACTCTCTAATGTATCCATATTTCAAAATTTAAGATTTATTTTGTGGTCAGCATACAGTTTATCTTAGGAAACACATCATGCGAATGTGAGAGGAATACGCACTCAGGTGTTGGGTGTGGTGTGATCTGGGGAGACAGGATGATTAACGTCACCTCAGTTGATCTTGTGTTGCAGAAGCAGTCTGTGAAAAGGAGTAATTTACAGACAGCAGGACTATTTCTCACAGTTCTGGAGTCCAGGTGTCCGGTGTCTGGTGGCCTGCACACTCTAGAGGGCCAGGAAATTGTGTTCTCACAGGGCGGAGCTGGAAAGGCAAGTTCACAGAATGCTGCAGGGAACCTCTTTAATTAGGGCCTGAATCCCATTACTGAGAAGGGACCCTCCGGGCCTACTCACCTTGTGCAGGTCCTAGATCTGCTGTTAATTGTCAACACTGAATTTGGAGGAGATACACTCGGACTATGCAAGAGTATATTTCAAATTTTTGTTGTCTTGACCAATTTTGATCTAGTTTTCATATTAGTTCCTGAAAGAGCATGTTAAAATCTCCAGGCATGTTTGGGGGTTTGTTTATTTCTCCTTTATTCTTTGGCTTTTATTTAATGTGTGTTCAAGTTGTGTTATTAGGTGAATACACTTTTGTTATCATTATGTCTTTATGATGAATCAAGTGTCTTTCTAATTATCAAATGATCTACTCTGTCTCTAACAATAGTTTTTACTTTAATGGATACTTTGATGCCTTGTCTAATATTTGTCATATGAACTGTCTGATGATTACAGTTTGAATGAAAACTGGTATTTTCTCATCTCTTTTATTTCAGTTTATAGATGACTTTATATTTAAGGTGCATGTCTTTTATGGAGCTTAGGATTTGGTCTTGCTTTTTAGTTTAGTCCTCTATCTTTGCCTTTAATTAGAGTGTTTGATCCATTTACATTTAATACAATAATGTTATCTTAAAGATAATATTTTAATGCTTCCCATAAAATAGTAGGATACTGAAGTAATATCATTCCTCTAATGTCCCCCATCCTTTGTGCCATCAACGTGCTATTCTGCACTTGCATATGTTATGAATTCCTCAACCTAGTGGCATCACTTTCATACTAGAAGAAGTTGTTGTCTTTAAAAAATTAAAATGACAAAGGTAGTCATTTTATGTTTACTCATGTACCTATCATTTGTAGTGCTAAAATAGATTTTATAGATTGGGTTATTAATTTCTGGAGCTATTTTCTATCAATTGAAAAAATCTTCCTTTATTTTTATTTTGTATGACAATACTTCTGGTTACAAATCTCACCTTTCCAAAAACACTTTGTTTTACCTTTATTTTTTAAAAAGGTTTCTTCTGAAATAAACCAAACACCCAGGTTTCCCTGGTGGGAGCATCCTATATGATTATAAAACAAGACAAGAAATTAGTGTTGAGTATAATACCCCTAAATAAACTGTAACTCTTCAGCTTCATCAATCTGTTCAACAATATTCCTCAAGAGTGTGATACAGGATCTTACATTTAGAGGTTGTGTCCCCATAAACCCTTCCCTTTCACTTTTGATACTTTTGAAGGGCCTCGGACAGACATTTTGCATAATTTTTCTCAAACTGGATTAGTCTGACCTTTTTTGTGGTTAAAGAGTCTATAAATTTGGGGGAAGGATCCCACTAAAAGGGTCTATTTCACTTCTGTATTAGGAAGCATACAACACTGACTTTTTCCGTAGCTGAAGAATATTAACTTCAATTACTGATTAAAATGGCATCTAACAAGTGTCTCCACTATGAGGTATTTTTTAAATGCAATTAACAAATGTTTGGAGGTACATACTTTTGGGCTATGCAAATATGCTGTTTTCTTAAAACTTTTTTCAACCACTGACTTTAATATTCATTGGTTGATCCTGCCTTCAACAATTATTGTGGTTTTCTGCGATGAGTTTTTCTCTCCTTAATTCTGCCCACATATTACTTCAAATTCTTCCCTCAGGGAAGGGTTGTCTTCTCTTTCCCATAGATTAATATTTATTTTAATCTTCAAGCTACAGACCAATTTTCTCAGCACCAGGATTGAACTCAGGGTGCTCTACCACGGAGCTGCATCTCCAGTCTGTTTCTATTGTTTTATTTTGACACAGACTCTCACTAAGTCGGCCGGGCAGGACCGCTGCCTCAGTCCGTCCCTTTGGTAACTGTTTTGCTTGCTCCCAGTGTTCTCTTTGGTGTTCTTCTGGTCTACCTCCTGAGTCATGCTGATGTGCCATCATTTTTCTTCTCCTTCCTTTGCAATGTTGTGGTACCACAAATGCCAGAGGTTCATCCTGTGATTTCTCAGTCCCAGACCTGGAGTTAGCTAACTCTTTAAGAAGCCCCAGTTTATTTGATTGGAGAATGGCATTTAGCAGCCAAAATCTGAGTTTTGAATGTGCACATTGCTCGTAAAGCCTCCTTGCCTTTAGTTCACCTTAGTGCTGGACAGGTATGCATGTCCGTAATTCCCGCACACGTGCTACATCTCCAGTTCTGTGTCTGTCTTTCCAGATGGTGAAATAAGCATAGTACCCTAGACTCTAAATCACCACCACACGAATCGTTCGGGTTTTCCCACCTTCCTGTTTTGTAATGTCTTTTTCTGACATCTCATTATCTATGATTGTTCAATATTTCTGAACATTTTTGCTAGTTTGCGTATGGAGGGGGTGTTTGTAGATTCCTTGGAATTTTGCGTATAGGTTTGTGGAATCCTTGGGATTCATGGATAATACTGTTTTTAAACCAACAGTTTTCTCTCTTGCTTTCTAGTCTGGATGGCATTCTGTGTGTTTTTCGGCTGGGTCGTGTTGGCTAGAGCCTTCCATACAATGCTCTGTGGAGATAAAGCCTGGTATCCTTCTCTTGCTCTAATCTTGCTGGAGAAGCATTTAGACTTTCTCCATGAAGTAGAGCATCAGCTACGGATTCTTCCTAGATGTGCACTCTCAGGATGAGGACATTCTCTTCTACTCTAATGAGTTGAGAGATTCATTAATCAATGGGTCTTGGATTTCATCAAATATATTTTCTCCATCTATTCAAATGATTTAATAATTTTTGTCCTTTATTCTAATATTATTATACACTATGCTGATTATTTTTAGATGTGAAGTCCAACTTGCATTCCTAGGGTAAATAACTCTTTGTCATATTTATAATGCTTTTTACGTGTTGATGTCTTGGATAACCTTCAGTCCTGGGTGTATACTGGGAGCTTGAATTTGGAAGTGTGATCTTCCCAAGTGTTTCTGCTCCTTGAAACGTAGCCTGAACACATATCCCTGCCCTCCCACCTGGTGCAGAGCATCTCTTTTTCTTCTGCCTGTCCTTAAAACTTAAATGGGTGTCTATCAATGCTTGTAGACTATAGTTCTGATGCTCTTCCCACGCAAATTAAAGTTTTTGTTTTTTTCTAGGAGATGGGTCTCAATGTAATCTGTGCTTTTCCCATTCTGTAATGAAATTCCATCAGGTTTTAGATGGCTACAGTTACCCCACCCTCAGTCACTAGCCACTCCTGAGCTTTCTTACGACTCCCCCGATCTCTGCTCCTGTTGTTTTCAAGAGCAAATAACCTGTCCCAGGCCTGCAACCCACGGAGATCTTGCATGTTATCCTTCATCATCACTTGACTCCTAGCAATTCATTACAAACCCTTCCCTGAACGTCCCTAGCAGGTCCTGTGGTGGCCAGTGATGCATGTCTCAAGTAAGTAAATATTGGGATGCTGCTTCATGACTTCATCTATCTAGTGGGTTTTAAAAAACTGTTATTTATATTCCTAGAAGACAAAATATTTGTTTTGTAAAGGACATCTTCATTTCTTCCATTCATGTCATGTCAGACATTAAATTTTAAAAATATATCCACTTAACTACAGAAAAATACAGCCTATTTAGTGTAATCAGAAATATTGCTGGTCATTGATTGAAGTCACATTTAGTTAAATTTTCCAAATACATTTTATCACTACTTGGAAAGTCTAAATGTCCCATCCTCATGTGATTTAATAAATGCAAATATTTAAGTAGTCTTCTTTTTCCCTTGTCTCTAGTATATGTAGAGTTAACAGAAAAGCATGTTACTATGACTGTTTAAGAATTATGTTTTTAATTAAGAGGAAGAAAACTGCAAAGGATTATTAAGTCCAGCCCATACATTTATCAAATGTAATCAAAACTTTCCAAGTGTACTGGGTCTTATTACAATTAGACTGAAATTCTCCTGAGAAAATATCTTTCTTGCAAGGTTGCAAATATCATTTTTGGTTTTTGTTTCATTTACTCTGCAGGCTAATCTAGAAGCAGCAGATAACTTAATAATTGTTATTTTATAAAGTTTTCCAGATCCATTTCCCAGTCCCAGTCTCCCTGGTTCACTCTGGATAGTTCTAGGCAGTTGTGAGGGACGGAGCGAGCACACACACACACACACACACACACACACACACACCAGACAGAGCTATGGACAAGGTCTCTCGTTTATGACCGGGGAATTGAAGACATTGAGACCCACAGGATGAGTAGATGTTAGGAGGAGCTCACCTGTCATTCTGGATGTCTTGCTGCTGTGAGTCTAGATTTCCCCACATGACGACTGTCCCGCTTCACAGGGTAGTCAGAGCGACACGCTGGACAGCACGGAGACTGCCCTCGAGAGAGATCCCTCTGTCTCTTGGAAACTCAGTCTTTATTTCAATCAGATGATTACTTCTTCGTGTGCCTGCACTCAATGTTGCAGCCTAGTGTCATATAATTTGGATTTTTACCAATTATCATTAACCTCCCTCAATCTTTCAATCCATTTTACACTCAGCAACCAGGGTGATTTATTTACTTAGCAAAGTCTGTTAGCAAGATCCTAGGACAAGAGTCCAACCTTTCTTTCCAATCTTTCTTCCGGTAAATTATGCAAAGTTTCTGTGGCTCAATTCTTTCCATCAAATGGAGCTATAGGATTAAATGCAAATCACTTAGGGCTGGGCATATGGCAAGCTATAAACAGTAGTTGCTGTTGTGGGATGACCACCATTACTACTGAGGTCACTCTGCTTAAAGTCACTCTATGACTACTCTGGAATTTGAAATTAAATCCAAACTCCTGGCATTGTGTTTTACCCCTTGTGTAGCACCTGGGCCAACCTTTAACTGTTTTGACATTTCCACAACCAGCTTCCTGGTCCTCAGACAGAGGCCCCAGGACCAAAGTTGCCATCATTATACACTTTCCTAGAGGTCTGACCTCAGCTCTGTGGGCTCTGGGGGTGATTACCCCAGTCCTTCCTTTCCCCTTCCTCTTCCTTTTCCTCTCCCCCCACCTCTCCTCCCTTCTCCTCATCCCCTTCCTTTCTCTTCCTTCTCTCAACTCCCACTTCCTCTCTCTAAGCTCCTGGAAGTCTCACTTTATCCACTTTCCAAAGCCCAGACCACCTTTCCTCACATGGCCTTTGTGCTTGGCTTGGGCTGTCTTCTGCTCCCGCTGCTCCCATCTGTGCCCTTTAGCTAGTGGACACGGTGTCATCCTTCAGGTCTTAGCTTAAGGCTGTTCCCTGCTTCTCCGTCTGAAAGATTCTTGCCTCTTTTTATCCAGTGCATTACCCAGTTAGTTTCATTCCTACCATTCCTCCCAGTCAGTAATTACTATTTGCACCAAGCCTCAGCTGATCACCGTGACTTGCCCTCCTCCCGGGGTCCTGTGACTAACCCTGGAGCCCGGCAGGAAGTTGCCAGTTGTGCCTCTGTTGAGTGAATGCTTTCCCACCTCCATGAGACTCTTGGGGCACAGACCGTCTTCCTAGACCCTGTGCCTCCTGCTGCTTCACCTCTTGGACGCAAGGAACCAAGTGTCCTCCTTTTCTTGGGAAGAAGTTACCTCCCTGGGTAAATGAAGCACAACAGTTTTTGGCTCACCAAATACTAGAATAGAACTTGCCAAATTACACAGCATCATTAAAATAATCCTTTTAGGGAAACAAGAGAGGGAATTTTTTCCTTTTGTTCTTTTAAAAAAGGGACTAATATCAGTAAAGCAGTTACACCTCCCGCATTCTATCAATCAGTGTTGACAGGCACAGCCACGGGGACCCGGAGAAACCGTGTTACCCGGGATCTTGTTTCATTGCCTGGTCCCACCATGCCCCGCGAGTCTCTGAGCAGCGGAGAACTAGGGAGGGACGTTTTAATCACTCGTCTTCAGTATAGATAGATGCAACAGAACTTTTCCTCATTTTCTGTTATAAATCCAGAGCATTTTCCTTTGTACTATTTACCTTCATCATGAAACCCGGCCTCCCAGGCCACGGTTCTAGTTTTCGTCTGGTAATATTACTGACTTCTGTGTGTAGCTTACCTTGTAGGCAACCTGCTCGGAGAGGAGGAGACGAGGTGTGGAATACCGTGGGGTCAGTGAGACGGGAGGAGCAGACGACGTCTGAGGAACGGATGGTGATGGGAGAGCAGGTCCTCAAGCCCAGAGGAGACGCATGAGCAGCTCACAGAACCTTAAGACGCTCACTTTTCTCAATCAGCGGAGGGAGGAAACCTCTGCAGAAGGAGGAAGTCAAATGCCCACATCTGACTTTATTGCTAGGTTTTTCTTTTCCCCCCAAAGTCTCCACTTCTGCTTTCCTACTCTCTAAAATTTCTTCCTGAGATATTCCAACCCATCCTGCTGGCACAGTGGCTCACATATTCCCCAACTCTTAATTGCTCCCAGCACACCTCTCTGATCCCAGCCATGGCCATTGCCTCGCGCTCTCGACAGCCTCCTCCTCTGAGACGCACTGGACGCACGGCTCCTCCTGGCCGGTGCCATCTTTTGGACCTCACAGCCCTGCTTGGATCCTTGCGGTGGTCCCTTCTCTCTCACTCACTGGTGGGTCCTTCCCCTCTGTTTCTCAAACACTTCCAGCCTTCTGCTTCTGGAATCCTGCATGGGGTCACTGTGCCCCAGCTTCTCAGAGATGGAATGGCTTCATGGGAGACAGCTTCCCGGGGGGCCCCCCTGGCCCTGCACAGTCTGATACACATTCAGCATGGATGCCAGCTACTCTGTCAACCAAGGGTTTTGAGTAACCACAGACCTGGGCCCCCTTTTTGACAAGTGACAGACAGGAAACAGTCACCAGAAACAAGTCTTCTTGGTTTTACAGCAACCAGATTTGGAGGCTGTGTATCACCTCTCTGCACCTGAGCTTTTCCTGGGTGATTCTCAGTTACTGAAAGGACCAGCCCCTCTTCTGAAATACACCTGCTTTAGGGACAGAGTCAGCTTCATTTTTAGTTTAAACCGCACGCATGGCCTCTGTGTCCAGTAGATGCTTAAAATCAGTATTCTTTCAGTGGAAATGTACCCATGAGTGCATGTGTAAAGTCAAAAAAAAATTGTATTTCTAGGGAAGGGAAGCATTTTCCTTTTCCAATTTGTGAAGTTTAAATGTATAGTACGGATATGCTGGTGCTTTGGGGCAGTGTTCAAGTGGAGCTAAGTAAATAGAATATTGGATACATTTTCAAAAATGATAAATAAGTTGTGCTGATTTTCCAAAAAAGAAGTTTTATTTTTCTGACACAGCTATTTCTTAGGACAGCACAAAAATACTCACTTTACCATATTGTTAAGTGATTGTTTGGTTTTTAAGAAGGGACAGTTTTCATTTTTTAAAAGCTCCTACTAGCTCAGCGTTAAATTAGAAGGATCGAATTTGGAAAATGATAGGAGCTCTGGAGGGAGCAGCAATCTTTCCCGAGAACATCGGTGCTTCTCTTCTCTTCGGGCTGAGCTATGTTCCCTCCCAGGCAGCTAAACCAGCAGGGGTGAAAATCCTAGCAGGGTGAGCAGAAGCCGGTACTCCCACTGAGATGGGGTGGGAAGATGGCTTTTTGGAAAGAGTTTCCCTAGATCTCACAGTCAGGTCCAGTGGAAAGTTCCATGACAGCAAGATAGCCAGGGCTCCTATCAGGTTGTCTATTGACTCTTGGAGATTTTCTGTGCATAGAGTCTATTCTTTGCAAACCCATTGTCAAGGCAGCAGATACACACATCAAAGAGTAATGATACTTGGTCACAGAAAGAATCAGAAGTAAATTATGAGGTTGGTGTTTGACACTGCGAGCCAGGCGTGGTGGCACACGCCTGTGATCCCAGCATTCAGGAGGCTGAGGCGGGAGGACTGCTGCAAGTTCGAGGCCAGCCTGGGATACAAAGTGAGTTCAAGGCCAGCCTGAACTGCATAGTGAGACCCTGTCTCAAAAGACACACACACACTCACACGCACTTACTTACACACATACACTCACATACACTCACACACACACTCACACACGCACACACACCCTCACACACACGCACACACTCTCTCACACACTCACGCACACACACACTCACACACATACACTCACATACACTCACACACGCACACTCACACACATACACTCACTCACACACTCACACACGCACACACACACACTCACACACACATACACTCACACACTCACTCACACGACACTGGGTGGGAGTAAGCTGCCCTGGCATGCCCTTGCATCCCCTTTTCTCTCCTGGTAGTCTGTCGGCACACGCCCCAGGGATTTTAGAAAAAAAAGAATATTTCATCATATAACCCTGCAAGAACCTGAAACCTAGAACTCTTATTTATAACCTCAAAACATACCTCCATAAAAGCAAAACAATTTGAAACAGAAAAACTCTACACAACTTAAATGCATTAAGCCCAAAATCCTAGCAGTTGAGCCTTTCTGATATCATCCTACCTCAGACTTCCTTCAGATGTAGCAGCTGCAGGCGACCATTTCTAAGACAGCATTCTTCCAGGGGGACGGGGCCATCCCGGGGGTGGGGACATCCACCGTAATTTCCTCCATGACTATTTTGCTCGAATGTTCAAACCCGTCTTGAGTTACTGATCTCTCTTCACTCTGCAGGCGGCCGGGGAGGAGGCCACGCCTTATCTGACCAGGAAGTGTCTCTGGTGGTCACTCTGGCAAATCCTGGGACTGCAGACGAAGCATGCTGACCCCTGCCCTCGCATACACCGGCTTTGTGCAGAGTGAATGACTCTTGTTTTCTTTTTTTTTTTTTTTTTTTTTGTAAAAAAAAACTCTTCTAGGGGAAATAAACATTACAAACTGAACTGAATCCTTAATAGCTATGATTTTTATCGACACTGAATGGTAAAACTTGTTTATAGCAGTTCCTCACTTTGGTTCATGTTCCTTGTTCTTTTCCCAAAGTAACAGAGATAATGATATAATTCTTTAAATTATGACTGCCATCATTTTTAAAAACTGGATTATGCTGTGCTTGCCAAATTTAGTGATGATAAGTGGCAAACTGATGTAAAACTTTGTTTAAAAACATGTGTGCATTTTGCAGATTGATATGGATTTATACATTATGGCTCAAATAAGTTGAAGACACAGACTGAAAAATAGACCTCCAGCGCTTAGACCTCAGACAATGGGAAACAAGAAGGAGGAGGATCTGGGGACGTTTGTATTCTTTTCATCTTCTTAACTGAAAGAAATATCCCGACGCTGTTACGCTACCCAGCAGATGTTCTGTTTTCTGAATTCCAAACCACTTCATTTCGTCCGCCCACCATCCATTTGTTCCATGTGGCGGGGTTGCCTCTGCTTCTCAGTGGGAGAACACCAGGAAACAAGGTGGTGTTCAGGGTGAGGCCACTCCCAACTCCATGGAGGCCCAGCCAGTGTGCCCCACGTCTCACCCCAGAGTGCTGTCTTCTCCCCGACTGCGAACAGGCACACCTTCACCAAGCTGTCTCCACGAGCTCTTTGGTGACACCAAGGTGGAGGCGCTGGGAGGCCTCCCCCCAACACTGCGTGCGCATTCAGAGCTGGCACGCATTTACTGAATGGGACTATCTGGGTGCAGTGGAGACCAAGGCAGGAGAATTAGGGAGTAACTAAGGCAGGAGGATCACAAGTTGAAAGCTAACCTGGGCAACTTAAGGAGAGACTTCCTCAAAACAAAATTGTGAAAAGACAAGGATGTAGTTATGTGGAAGAGAGCTTCAACAGCATGTATGGGGACCTGAGTTCAATCCCTAGCACTACGAAAAGTGGTACAAGTTTTAAAAAAATAATTATTAGCACATGTTTGTGATATATTGTGATTGCATTTAGTCGGGGCTATTGATGCAGGTACACGTTACATCTTGATCATTTTTACTCCCCTAGACCCCTCATTTCCTCTGTCCTTCCTCCCCCAAAACCCTCCCCATCTTTCTAGAGTCTAACCTGGCTCTTTCATATTGCCCTTAAATCATTTATATTTTGGGTCTCATATTAAAGAAACCGTATGATATTTAACCTTCGGTGACTGACTTATTTCACGTAGTATTATGGTCTCAAGATCTACTGGGGACCCGGCCTAGATCCCCAATCTTCTGAACTAGTGTACGGTGAGGGCTTAAATAAATGAGACAAGTTGTATGATTTTAGGGCTCCAGGAGGATCAAAGCCCCTGCAGAGTTCTTGACTCTGCAGCTATCATGAGGGCTAAGACAAAGAGTTTCTCTGGATCACCTGTATATATTTTCAAATAGACAAAGAGAGGGGATACTGAGGGAGGTGCTGAGGGTGGTGCCGGAACTGAGCAGGACGTGGGAGTCACTTTAAGGACATCTCCAAGGAGGAAGGAATGCCAAGAATGGAGAACTATGTTATCTCCAAAATGGCCTTTGTGATGGGACTGTGATGCCCTGCAGAGTAAGAATCTTGCAGGGCAGTCTCTATTAACATAATTGATTATGGAGCCAATATGTCCTCAGCTGCGACCTTTTTTACCTTGCCTTTTGAGGTATCACTGACCTCACTGGCCACTACAGGCCTCGGTCAGGACCAGTGTTTCATAGAATTTCCTTACTATGAATCAGCTCCCATCGCCAGGCAAGGGACCTAGGCCTAGGACAGGCTCACAGATAAATAAAATGCCAATTAGTAAATTTTAAATCCTGCTCAGAACTGCTTCATAGCGGTCTCCAACAAAGATCCATCCATTTTCCTCCAAATGACTCAAAGTTATTCTTTTTGACGGAGTAGTCCTTTGCTGTACGTAAAGATCACATTTCCTATCTGCTCATCTCTTGATGGACATACAGGTGTCTTCCGTGAACAGTGCTACAGTAAACATGCATACGCGTGTCACTGAAACGTGACATCTTTAACTCTTTTGGGAAGATACCTAGAAGAGGTGCAGCTGGGTCAAATGGAATTTCTATTTTTAATCTCTTGAGGCATCCTCATATTGATTTCCATAGTGATTGTACTACTGTGGGTTACATTCAAGTGAGATAAGTTATAAAAATTAAAAATAATACAGTATCTTATAGACTAAAAGATATTTTAAAATATATACACTAATAAAACTTGCATGGAAATATGAGATTAATGTTGGGCTAGCAACTTTCTATTTGGGCAAGTAAAACTGTTTTTAGAAATGATAGGTAGGGCTGGGGATGTAGCTCAGTGGCACAGCACCTACCTGGCAAGTGTGAGGTTGTGAGTTCGATTCCTGATACCAAAAAAAAAAAAAAAAGACAGATGAACCTTTCTGTTAGCTCTTGGCCTAATATTTGCACATATACACATGTAGAAATAACTTTGGAAGTTTAGGAAGGACTCTGTACTTTCTGCCCTTTGATATAAAGTTTTGATTGATTCTTGAATACCACACTCCATGAGAACTTCTGTATCCACTTTGTATTGTTGCCATCAGAAGTTATTGCAAAGTCACCAGCTTAAAACAACAAGGGTCAGCGGTTCTACGTGGTTTCCCTGCACTAAAGTCAAGGTCTCAGGTAAGTTTACGCAAAAAGCGCCTCTCTTGCTCTTGCATCTCCCGGCGGCCCTCGCTCCTTGACTCCGGCCCTTTGTCCACGTCTACAAGCCCACCACGGAAGCCTGTTTCGGACTCTTCTCCTGCTGTCAGTCTCCCTGACCAGCCAGGAAAGTCTCTGTTCTGAAGGAGTCAGGCGCCCGGACTGGGTGCCTAGGGTTGTCCCTGTCTCATCTTAGTCACGTCTTCAAGTCCTGCCTCTGCCTGGGAGGTGCCGTGGCCATGGTTCCCGGAGCTGGGACTGCTATTGCCTGGAGCACGGTTCTGCTGCCACACTCTCCACTGTGACACGCCTGTGTGAGACTTCCCGAAGGACAGGTGGTGACCGATGGGTGTCAGTGGAAGACGGGAGGAAACAGGAGCTGGGAAGTCCAACTCCCACTGGCTCATTCATTCTGCAAACATCTGGTGTGCTGACTCAGGACGAAGTTGGCTGGCTTGACTTGTGAAGCTGGGCCATTACTCAGAATGAGAGTTTGCACTGAACTCTTTTGAAGTAGATTTTTATAATGCCAGCTTCACAGAGGACGCTACATTTGCTGCAAAGGCAAAAACAAGGCTTAGATCAATGTCTTTGCTCTGTGGTGCTTCTGTGGGTGGTGTCATCCGGGTTAGGGGTGATGGCCCAAGGTGTACACGCTTGCAGAACTTGCCATTGCAGACAGACACAGCCTCCGTACACTTCCTGGCTTGGGTTTTGAGACTTAAATTCAACCTATTGTGTTGGTTCTTCATGAATTTAAACCTCTTATTTTCCTTTTTGATCTATTTTCTTTCTTTCTTTGTGATTATCCAAAGGACAGAATTTACTTAATTTCCTTAATTATAAAAGAATGCTGTCAATATTTTAATAGCTTTTATAAAGAGCAGAGAAGTAGTCTATGAAAGGTGTCATGATAGGAGCATTCCATTGAAATGTAATAGACCACATTTTGAGATTAAATCTTCTATACAAACCAGCTCATGTTATATTACAGCGCATAATGGTATTGTTTTTCTCCGACATTTTATTATTCCATCTGTATTATAAAATGTTACTGAATGTACTGCATAAGATTTTTAGTGTCTTTCTTTTCTAAATTGCAGTTCTGCAAAGATTTAGTTGCATTTTCATAGCTACTGGTGACAGGGTGCCAAGCGTTAAAGGGATTATTCAGTGAACTCTTATGCGTGACACCTCAGGGGATGATGGCAGTGAGGAAGCCGCTTCTATTTTAAGATCTTTGGCTGACGATTGCTAGAACCACATAAAGGAGCATTGCAACGTCAAAGAAAAGTTCAAGAGGAGGAGAAACAAAGTGTCTGATATTAGTTATAAGGAAAAAGTAATATAGAAGGTGGCACATGCTATAGTCAATAAGTGTTAAGTAGATAGTTGAAGTCACCCCACTTCTAGAATAACTGTTCCAAGTTTGTAAGAAGTCAGCACATGTGCCTGTTTCTTGATAGTGCCTGTTCTTTGTCTGGCTCCTAAATATTTATCTGTTAAGTAATATAAGAAAAACAGAAGCCAATTATCCTTTATGAGATGCAGCAAATATTACTATATTTGATCAGAAGTAATTTTTAGCAGAGTAAGAATTACTCCTTCTAAGAACCTGAGTCAAATATATTCGAATGTCTCGCCAAGATCTCCTAGCTGGTGGCGGTAACCAGAGGTGTAGCCTTTCCTTTGCTGTGATCTTTCTAGTGTCATGCATGCTACAGCTCACAGGAGCATGCTTTTGTTACCCACTACACATGACTGAAACATGGGTGAACTTATCACAGTGAATATCAGTGATAAAAAATTCAACTAACTGATACCTCCTTTGTATAGAAGTCCAAGCAATGTCTAAGTAAACAATAGAAATTGTTAATCAGGATAAGGATTTTTAAAATGCATTTATCATTTGTGTTAAGACCAACATCTTCTAGTAAGCTAAGAAAAAAAGAACTTGGAGTCTTTCTCTTCAGCAGTTTCATGCCTGCTGTCTCTAGGAAAGGAAGATACACACAGGGAAAATCAGCTCACAACAATTTAAAAATTAAATGTATTGATGTGCAAGTGGCAGGGAATGAATAGCACATATCTGCAGCATGCAGTGCAGTGTGTTTTGACACATGTATGTACACACCTGTGTATCTACAGGACCAGCTCCTCAGTCATGCCAGTGAACCCTTTTTTCAGGACCAAAAGTTTCTTCATGCCCTTCATAATTCTTCTCTACCCCTCCCAACAAGTCTCACAATGAAATCCCCAGCCCCAGGCAATGAATGCTTGATTTCAAGTCACTACTCACGTAAATGGGACTGTGTAGTAAGCTTAAACGTGACCAAAGTCCATGTGCTGGAGGCTTGGTACTGTGGAGGTGCCCTTGGGAGGTGGTGGAATCTTGAGCAGGTGGTGCGTGGAGAAAGGAAGTGCAGTCATCAGAGTGGTTTTCTCTACCACTCGCTCCTGCTTCATCACAGACCCAAAAGCGATGGAGCCATTCAATCATGAAATGAAACTTTCCAAACTCTGGGACAAAATAAACCTTTAGTCTTCACAAATCGATTGTCTAGGGTATTTGTTGTAGCATCATGAAGCTGACTAATCCACAGAATGTAGTGTGTCTTGTCTGGCTTCACTCATTCGGAATAGCAATTTTGAGATTCATCTGAGTGGTAACATACACCAAGTGTTTCTTCCCTTCAAAATAAACCAAAGTCTCCCAGAAACCTACTCAGCACTTGTTATAGTGTGATCAGATGGCCCCCACGTAAGCCTCATGTAATCATGGACAGGCTGAGTCTGGAGTTAGCGGTTGGTTTGTTGTCTCGTGCTGGGATTGGCCATGTGAGTGCCATATGTGCCCAGGGGTGGAGCCAACTTAGGGTGTAAGGGCGGAAAGAAGGCGGGTCTTGTACTCTCTTGCTGGGTTCGCCCTTGCAGTTTGCAGACACCATGAATGGCTGCCCTGCCGTGCCATGCTGCCTTGGAGCCAACTGAGTATGGACTGAAACTCCCAAGAACTGTAAGAAATAAATCTTTCCTTCCCTAAATTTGGGCATCAGGTATTCTGTCCCAGCAAGGAGAAAAAGTAAGCAAGACAGCACTTGAGCACCACACTTTCTGGTAATTTACAGACATAGCAGGACAGAGAGGCCCCAGTCCTGCGTATTCTCACTGACACTCAGCATAGCCAGCTTCACTGGGGTACAGCTGATGAATGCAAATTGTATATATTTGAGGCATACAAGACGATCATGAAATATTACTTCAATCAATTTAAATAACACATCTACTACCTCACAGTTACCTGTGTGTGCATGGGGGGGGATGCTAGTGCTTGATCTTAGCAAAACTGCAAGGATACAGTATCCTACCACGGATAATAGCTGCCATGCTACACAGTAGGTCTCCAAGACGAATTCATTTTATAATTCAAGGATTGTACTCTTGGATCAACATATCCCCCATTTCTTCTGTCCTGCAACTCCTAGTAACCACCATTCTGCCCTCTATTTCTATGAGTTCATCTTTCTGAATTCTACATATAAATGAGATCCTGTATGTTTCTCTGTCTGATTATTTCACTTAACACAATGTCTCCCAGCTTTCTCCATATTGTCACACATGATAAAATTTCTTTTTTTTTCACAGTTCATTAAGATTCTGTTAAGCATACATTCCACATTTTCTTTTTCTGTTCATCAATGGATGAATTTTAGGTGTGTGAAATGGCATCTCATTTGGCTTTCATTTGTATTTTCTTGATGAACAATAATATTAAGCATCTTTTAATGGTTTATTTGCCACACACACACTACTTACTGAGATACAATTCACATGTCATAAAATTCATCACTCAAAAATACACAATTCAATTGTTTTTATAGATTGACATCATTATTGTCAAATTTAGAACATTTTCATCATTTTTAAGGAAACTGTATTATCTTTATCATCATTCTTCAAATCTCTTCCCTCTACCCCTAAGCAGTGGCTAACATTTCTATCTCTATAGATTTTCTTATTTACATGAATTGAATTAATCCAATATATAATCTTCCCTAAAGATCACATGTATTATTCAATACATAGTTTGCAAATAGTTCATTGCACTTTGTGAGCTAGCGTCTTTACTTGCTGGTGTCCTTTGACACATAAAAAATGTTAATTTGAATGAAATGTTGCTTGTTTTTTCCTTTTCTGCCCCTGTGCCTTCACTGTTAAACTTGACAATGGCTTCTTTCATTGAGCATAATGTTTTAAAGGTTCTCTCACATTGTAACATTTGTCTTTACCTCATTCCTTTTTATGACTGAGTGATATTCCAATATATAGATATACCACATTTAGTTTACTCATCAGCTGATGAACATTTGGCTTTTTTCTCCATGTTTGGCTATTATGAGTAATACTGTTGCAAGCATTTGTGTACCAGTGTTTGCGTGAGCATATGTTCTTATTTCTCTTCATTATGCAGAAGTTGAATTTCTTGGTAATAGAATAAAAATGTTTAATCATTTAAAGAGTTTTCAGGCTATTTTCCAAAGTGGCTGCACCATTTTACATTGCCCCAAGCAGTGTAAGAGTGTATCAATTTTTCTACAGCTTCAAAAACAGCACTTATTTCCTGACTTTTCTATTCCAGCCACTCTATGGGAGTGAAGTAGTACGTGGTAGTGGCTTTGATTTGCATTTCCCAGGTGTTAGTGGTATACAACATCCTTTCATGTATTTATTGGTTGTTTGTATATCTTCCTTGGAGAAATATCTATTCAGAGCCTGTGCTCATTTTAAAAACTGGGTTATTTTTCTTTATTGTTGAGGTAAAATGGTTCTTTATAGATTTCACATGCAAGTACCTTATCCGATACATAGTTCGCAAATAGTTCATTGCATTTTGTGAGTTAGTGTCTTCACTTGTACTTTGACCTATAAAAATGTTCATTTGAATGAAGTGTTTCTTGTTTTTATCCTTCCTTTTTTTTTTTTTTTTTTTTTTTTTTTTTTTTTTTTTTTTTTTTTTTTTTTTTTTTTTTTTTTTTTTTTTTTTTTTTTTTTTGCTCCTGTGCTTTTGCTGTTAAACCTACCAATGCATTCCCAAATTCAAGGTCATAAAAATTTGCCTCCACATTTTCAGAGATTTGTAGCATTAGCTTTTCTGTTTGAGGCATGGATCCATTCTGAGTTAATTTCCAATACGGTGTAGGTGTCCAACCCCACTCTTGTGTGTAGTTACCCAGCTTTCTCAGCACCATTTGTTGTCTCCTTGCCCCACTGAATAGTCTTGGCAGCCAGGTGAAAATCCAGTGACTGTAGATGTACAGGAAGCTAGTCGGGGTTCAAATAAGGACAACAAACAGAAGTCAAGCACTTGGAAGTTAAAAAAGGCTTGCTTTGCACTTTATTTCAAACCTGGCTAGAAAACCAGTGAGTGGTCAGGTGGAGTACACTTCGCCTGTGCCTGTGCAGTGCCTACGGCAGGCACACAAACACTTCTCTTAAACTGCTTTATTTGCATACAATGCTCAACTGTGAAAGTTGCTGAAATTAGTATTGAAAGGCAGGTACTGAATTTGCTTAAAGGCTTTATTTTTTAGGTATAATATTGAGCCATAACTAAAGTGGTAACTGAAGATTGATAGGACCAAATTTCACACTAAAAAGCCAATTCATCTAATTTTGCAACTGGCGATAGTTATAGTTGGTATCAGATCGTATCGAATTCAGCTGGCCACAAAAGGTACCCCTAATTAACTTTGTGTTAAACAAAACATGGTGTCCTGCTTCCTTACATAAAGGTAAAGTGGGGTCAGCAGCCCAGGACTAATGTAGTCACTGTAGCCCTAGAATCTACCTGGCTCTCTCATCTTGCAGCTAAGAATACTATCGTCAGTGCTCCAAAACGGTCAGTCACCCTCAAACCATCACATCTGTACCCCAAACAATGGAACAGGATCAATGTCTTTATAAGAGACCACAAAGAGATCCCTCATCCCTCTTCCCAAGTGAGGACCAGCAAGAAGGCACCGTATGTGCAGCAGGAAGCAGGCTTCACCACACACTAAGTCCACTGGTGCCTGGACCTTGGCCTTCCCCTCAAACCATGCAAAACTATGAGAATACACTGTTGCTTGTAAGCCATGCAGATGATTGTATTTCTGTTACAGTAACCTCAGACTGCCTCAAACAATGACTGCTATTGAATGTAACTTTGTAGTGATGAACTGGCAGGTAGACAATGAGCCTGAAGAGAAACTGAGTTTAAGTGCGCCAGCTATGCTGCCAGACAGCTGACGTGTGCTGTCGTCCTTGGATCCAGAATTACCACATCCAAAAGTGACGACAGGAAAGAAATCATCTTAAAACCAAAACCCTAGGAGACATTGGACTAATCCTTGCTCTCAGGGGACTTACTTTGAAGGTCATCTGATTTTTGAAACACTGCAGGGCCCAGTCACAAGACTGTACTCGCCAGGCAGATCACACTGGGGAATGAACTTGGAGAGGCCCAGAGGCCGTGCAGAGAGAGCCATTTCTATCTTGCATCAGGACGTTTTGACTATGACCCTTTTCCTAAAGAATGATGAAACTAGGAGCACGGCCCACATGAAGGGAGGGTTTCGGTGCTTTCTCTCCACCTAGAAGTTTTGGCTGATGCTGTCTCAAGTGGAGAGCATTTTTTCCAAATAAGGTATGAAATGAACGCCGAGATTTCCAGAATCCTGACCTCTCTGAGTGTTTCCAGCTGCTCAGGGTGAGTTAATTAGAACCTAATGAACAATTCATGGGATTCTTCATGTGACAGGGGTGAAAAAGTTCAAAGAAATCTTTTTGCTGAAATATACATGATGTTATAAAAAGCCTGAATTTAAAAAACAAAATATATTGTACTGAAGAGCAAATCAGAATAGAAAAACTTTGACTCATATCTACTTAAATTTCTACATTAGAAGCTTTAGGAAGATTTTTATTTCAGAGGGCAGCTTCAAAGCTGGAAAACATAAAATAAGATTTTTGCATTGACTATGAGAATGCGAAATGGTCTCTTCCCCTCTCCTGAATTAACACTGGAGTATCAAGGTTGGCTGGCACAGTTTCGTATGATTGTGGAAAATGGTCAAAAGAAAAGCCACTTTGGTGCTAGGTCTTTCCTATTTTGACATGCTCTTTTCCTCTCCAAGTTGCTTTGATATTTTACTGTATTGATACCTATTAGTGTCATTAGGACAAGGTTAGCTTGTTCCAGAGTAATTCGATGAGTCTTACTGGTTGGTAATATTGTTAGGTGTTCACCTGATGCTGAAAAAGAAAAAGAGAGAAGGGGGAGGAGAGGAGAGGAGAGAGGAGAGAGATTCAGACACAGATACTACAGAAGAACATCCTGTAAGAGAAAAGCAGTAGGCTAATGACAGAAAAGAAACGAATTGAGCATAGAAAGAATCATTACCAGTATTCTCTTGAGAATACAAATTGGTGCAGCTCTTCTGAAGATTTTCCCAATATTTGGAAAAATTGCGTGCACTTTGACCCATAACCTATCATTCTCACTTCTAGGAACATAAACCTGTTATGCTGGGAAAAATATGAAAACCCTTCTGCATAAGGCACGCTTATTTATAAACTAAGGACTATAAATAACAACTCAGGTACTGAAATGAGTCCCATACAGTTGATGGTAGGTTTAAAATTTCCCTTCCTGCTTCCCCTAAAAATTGATATTCATATCATCATATCATACCTGGAGCCTGCAAACGTTACCCTAACCCAGCAAAGTCTTCAGGGGTGTGATTAAAGGTAAAGAGTCTGTGATGGATTCTGAATGCTGCTCAGTAAAAGGTCCAGAGAGCCGGACATAGTGGCACACACCAGTAATCCCAGCTACTCAGATGGGTTAGGCAGGAGGGTTCCAAGTTTAAAACCAACACGGGCAATTTGGTGAGAAATAAAATAAAAAATAAAAAGGGTGAGGATATAGCTCAGCAATCTTTGTGTTCAAAAGGGGGGCAAAGGAAATATGCCAGACCGGAAAGAAGTCCGTGTAAGCATGGACCAGAGAAGGAATGAAGGACGGAGCTGGAGGATGGGGTGAAGCGGCCACAGCAAGGAAGCTGGCCTGCGTCCGGGGCTGCAGGAGAGACGCAGCCCTCCCGCCGCCTCTGCTGGCCCCGCCGGCAGTCAGGCCTTGACCTCGTGGTTCTGGTACCCGACCTCTGCTCTCCAGAGTACAGGTCTGCTGTCCTAAGCTACGCCCTTGAGGCAATCTGCCGTAGCAGTCACAGAAGCGAACGCCCGGCCCTCAGGAAGAGGGAGTTGCCATGCGGAGGCTGCGGGAGGAAGCGCAGGAAACCCCTGCTCTAAAGCCCTGAGCGCTCAGTTCTTATCCTGTGCGCTGTGCCACGTGCCATGCGGGGTCCTGCTCCGGCCTCGCAGCCCGGGGCGGCGTGTAAGTGGGCCGTCTGGGCGGGTTCGCTCACACCTTTGTTCGCCAACGCGGTGGACCACATCTGGCCTAGCAGGTCAGGTTCTGATGTGGAATTAAGCAAAAGAATGCGATGACACCACAGTATGATGTGCTGTCACTGACCTAAGAAAATGTAGTTACATACACTCAGGAAGTGATGGAAAGGGAAACTAAAAAATATTTTAGGCGGTCAGAGGTAGAGATGGAAGAAAAGAGTGGAGAGGATGGGCACAGAAATCAGACTTCTTACAGTTTATCTTATTTTATAGATTTGACTTTGGAATCATAAAATGTTTCATAAAAACATTAATTCATATTAAATTTAAAAGTGTTGCCAGGCGTGGTGGCGCATGGCTGTAATTCCAGCACTCAGGAGGCTGAGGAAGGATTGTTGCGAGTTCCAGACCAGCCTGGGATATGCAGTGGGTTCAAGGCCAGCTCAAACTGCATAACTAGACGCTGTCTCAAAAAAAAAAAAAAAAAGTTGGCCTGTTAACTGAGGGCAAAATGGAAGACATTAATCTGCATTTCCCTTTGTGACGAACTATATAGATACCAAAACAACATTATTTGACCATATCTTCATGTGAGGTATGTTCCTGAGGACAAAAATAAGACAGACAGAAAGAAAGAAAGAAAGAAAGAAAGAAAGAAAGAAAGAAAGAAAGAAAGAAAGAGAGAAAGAAAAAGGGCTTGAGATATTTTCAGTAATGGTAAATGATAATGCTGCTACTGATGTTTATATAATTAGATACATTTTTGGATTAAAAACATGCACCTTTATCCACAATACTACATGGCAAAAATAAAATAGTATTTATTTGCCCAATACATTGAATATTTGGCATGCTCTTTGACAATTAAAAACTACATAAGCTGAAAATGTAACGTCTATCTTATAAATCTGTTTTTTGCATTGAGATTTATTTCATGTACATGTAGCAATTTTATTTTTTAATTTTTATTAGTACGTGTTTGCAGTACTCAATGTTTATATTCTTTATGTGGAGTTGGGACATGTATATAACACATCTTAATTCCCTTTGTCACCCCTTTCTCTCCCTTCCCTTCCCCCTCCCTCCATCTTTTGATCCCTTTCCCCTTTGAGAAAGATCTATCTCCCTACTTCGTGTTATCTTTTTTTTCTCTTTATCTCTAATTTGAGTTTCTTGTATGAGAGAAACCATGCAATATTAAGCACATAGCTCAATTCTAAGACTAGCGGGTGCATACTGTAGAAGGAAGCAAATGGCTCTATTGGAGTCATTAGAAGCATTATTTCTCAGAATGAAAGAAAAAAGGTAAAGGTATGTTAAAATCAACTAGGTTAAATATATAAATAATAAATAATATACAGCCTGAGTCTGAACTGTAATCTAAAAACATCACAAACTAAGCATTTATGTATGTCTGTGTGCATGCATTTCACAGTTCTGTCTACTGAAAAGTTTGAAATAATCACTAATTCATCAGCAGCAACCTCTCTAACATCCAAATAGTGCTGTTTAGTTACAATTCCCTATTAAAAGACGTCAGCATTCCTGAGAGAATAGTGCATTCCAGCCAGGACAGAAAGTAGCCAAGATGAATCTGGAACATCAAAGACGATCAGTGACTAACTCATCGAGGCGGACTTCACCATGGATGAAAGAGGCATCTGATCCCTTTTGTTTCATCTTAGTGCTAGCCAACATGGGAGAATTTGGTCCCTTGTGCTTCCTGGTATAGCTCAGGGGAACACACCCCCACCACTTATGGTGAGCCACAAGCTGAATTTCAATGAAACCACCAGTTTCCGAACATGCAGGGGGAAGAGGAGCTTATTTAACCAGCAAGGAGGAAGCAGCAAAATAAATCAAAAGTGTAATAAATATCTCAGGACAGTTGATGCAATTTCTTGAACAAATAATACAGCAGAGTAAAGGAAGCTGGGAGACAGGCTAGAGAACGCAGGCCCTGGAGACCTGGCAATCAACCCCACGCAGTCAAGGCCCTCACTTGAGGGAGTCCTCACTCCAACCGAGCCATCATTAAAGGGCGCTGCTTGAAACAATCAAGGAAGTTTCCACACAGATTGAATATTAGATGATAATAAGGAATTATCTTTAATGTGGTTGGTTGTCATAATGGTGTCGTCCAATCTCGTGAACACGTGGGGTTTTTTTTTTCCTATACCTGAGTCCCAGATGCTTAAATGTCTTATGACAAATGACATCGTATATGCATAAAACTTGTAGCATCCCCTGTATATTTTAAATCATCTCTGGATGGCTTGTAATATTTAATACAATATACATGCTATGGAAAGAGTTGTACCGTATTGTTTAGGGAATAACAAGAAGAAAAGAAGTGTGCGTATGTTCAGCACAGGTGCAATTTTTTCATTATTTTCAATCTGCTATTGATTGAACTTGTGAATGTGGAGCCCATAGACACAGAGGGCCAGCTGTACCTATGGTGAACAAACAAAGCCACCATCGTTCCCTGAACATACCTACTATCATATTTCCAGGTGAAATAAGATGCAGCTTGTTTTAGAATACACCAGCCCTTTTGCAGAAGAGGGGGTTGGGATCGGATGAAATGGCAAACCCAGATGACGCAGGTGACACAGGAGGGCAGACTGGAAATGGTTCTGGCTGGGTCGTTGTTCTGTGAGCTTGGCTTTTATATGGCTTGAAAAATTCTGCTAGCAAATCCTGCCTGCTGGTCCCTTCCTCATTAAACACATCAGTTACCAACTGGTTACAAGAACAAGATTCGTGTTCAGCTTTTTTTGCTTTTGGAAAACCAATGCGTCAAATTATGAAATCATTTTTTCTCTTTTCTCCATCCTTATGGAGCTTGGGATAGCATTTTTTTTTATATCAGTAAACAAAGATTTTCAGAATTACAAGAAGCGAGGAATTTCCATTTAATTTGGCAAATAGCAATAGCCTTGCATATAGGGACATGTTTAAAAGATATTTAGGAACCAGTTTATGTAGTGGAAACTAGTAAGTATGAAAATTGGAGTGCTTAATGAAAACAGTCTTTGGGGCCTTTTTAGACCTAAAAAAAGAAAAGGGAAGGGAAAAGAAATCTTTCATTCCATAGTTTCTTCTTAGCGATGGAAAACCCTTGCCATGATTCGTTCTACGTTCAGATTATTTACTTGGAGTGAAGTCTGTATGCAAAATCTTGCCATGTGCCTGAGTATGTATGAATCACCGAGTGCTCTCAGCTGTCACGGCCCAGGCGTGAATCCAGAGTATACTTGGGCGGAAGCAGCTCTTCCCCAAACCAGAGATGTGTCTGTGTGAGCTGAAGACTGACGAAGCTAGAGAGATGATGGGCTACTCGGACTGCTGTTCTGGGAGAGGAGGACGCGGAGGTGCCAAAGGGCGGCTTCAGGAACCTTCAGGCTCACTTCCAGGCAGAGGTAAAGAAGGAGGAAGCCTGAGTTTCTAACTCTCAGCCGGAAAAGTCCCACTTGGTCAAAGACGCCAGCTGTGAGTGCCTGACCCATGGGCCAGCAATGGTATTGATGAAATGTCTGACTTCAGTCCTGGCACTTCTTTTGTAATTATTATTTTTAAAGTTACATACAGTTAAAGTAGACACTTTTGGGGTACATAGCTGTATGAGTTTTAGTTCACGAATTGGTACATGCAGCCAGCACTGTAATTGGGATATAGACTATCTCAGTCAATCTAGAAAATCCACTCCTGCTCCACTTTCCTGTCACCTCTAACCTCCAGCCACCATTGATCTGCCTGGGTCTTTTCAAGCTTTTATTTTCAGGTTGTTTACCCCAAGATTATGCTAATGCCACCTGCCTATTTCCTGCCTATTGCTCCAAATACCCCTTTCTCTTCCATGGATGACTCTTACTTTATTTCAACTGCTGTCCACAGAGAAAGCCAACACACATTTTTATCATCGTTAAATGACCCCTAAACTTCACACCACATTAACCTCTGTCATCGGAGTCCTCACACTACCCTGTCCACAATGGGACCTCGGTTTGTCTACGTTGGAGGCCACAGGAGAAAGAAGGTGTATTGGGTGATATACTATGTACCCCCAAGTCCTCATATACTTTTGATGGGGCTGAGTCTAGCGCCAGGATTGGTGATGTGAGTGCTGCATCTGCCCAGGGGTGGAGCCCACATACAGTGTAAGGGAAGGTGGGTCTTCCTCTTGCTTGCTTCCATGCTTCCGCCCTCTCACTGGTGGGTGAGCTCACTCTCCTGCCCTCTCTGGCCAGCATGCTTGCGACTTGTGGCCACCATGAACAGCAGCCCCTCCACACCATGCTGCCTTGGAGCCAACTAAATACGGACTGAAACTCCTGAGAAACTGTAAGAAATAAACCTTTCCTTCCCTAATTTTGGGCATCAGGTATTTTGTCTTGGCAATGAGTGAAAAGTAACTAAGACAGAAGGGGTGAGATGAGTGTCTGAAAGTTATAACTTCTCAGAGCCCTTGAAGACTCAGTCAGCAGCTGCAGGATTTCAGAATGATACAGAAACACACACATCCCCACCTCAGCACAAAGAACAGTCAACCCCTCCAAGTAAATGGTATAGAAGGCCAGCTTTATAATTAGCAAGCTCAAGAGAGACTTTGCTTTATCAGATGTAAGCTTTCATCACGGACTCATGAGATTAGAAAGCGTTGGAAGTTTGGAAAAGAGAAGAGTTGGGATGTGTGCCTACTGCAGGGCCAGGGACCTCTCGCTTCCTCAACTCCTCTTATCTTCGCAGGAAGCCTCCAAGGAAAGCAAGATTAATTTATCCTGCCTTTTAGAGATGACTAGGCAATGCTAGCCTACCTCGTCTGCTCATAAACCCTGCTGGGATTCCAGCCCAGGGCTCTGACCTCTCCCCTGTGAGGGCGCTGGAGGATCAGAGGAGCCTCCCAGTGGAATTTGCCTTTAAAGGTTTGCAGCACTCCCTTTTGGGGTTCCCATGTCTTAGGGAATAGAAAAATAAATTTCACAATCACTTTCCCCCAGTTCACCCTTCCTATAGTTGCCCTTGCTGGATGGTCAGCACTGGGTTTTCTGAAAAGCTGGTTTCTCCTGTGTAAGGAAGATGACAGAAGGAATGGGTTTGTGATGCAGGGGTGTTTGGCACGTGAGTCCAGGAAAGTAGTGCACAAGCACTTGCATGCGTATCACTCCTTGGCAACCAAAAGCAGCCTAATCCACTTAGGAGGAGCCTGACCCCCTGCAGGAATCTGTCTGCCCTCCTCCAGCCCTCGTTTCTATCAGTTCTGCAGAGCTGCCATGAAGTGGAGACTGAGGAACATCTGCCTGTCTGGGCTGCGTGGCTGGGCTTCATGGAAGAGGCTGACTGTTCCCTTTCCAAAATAGCAACCAAAACAACAGCTCTGATCTATCAGAATTGAACTTGTACTTAAAAGAGAAGGAGCAGAAGCTAATCCAGAAACAAAACCATTGCAGGGTTTCGTGCAGTCCGTCTCTCCTCCCTGATGTCAGAGCTCTGCAGAACGGTACCATCCAGGAGGAGTGAGGCTTTAAACACCCTCCAACCGACGCTGATCTGCAATGTTTTCTCTTTCAGTTTTTCCGGGTGTGTTCCTTGTTATCTGCAGAGATCCTGGTTGCAAAGCCTCCAGGCAATTTTTCTTCTATTTTAGAATAAAAAACAGGCAAGTGTTCCACTTCACTCCTGAAATTTTATGCCCCCTGATACAAGAGAGTTTTCTTGCTGGAGACTCATGCCCACGGTGGTAAGGGCGACCTTTCTCTGTTTCGGCTCCCTAATGCCTTGAAAGAGAACAGGTGGTGAATAAAGGATGTGGACTATTCAGGAAAGAACTATTTACTGAGTAAGTGAAAGTTACAGGACTATAGAAACACAAAGAAAACATTAGCAAGTATGCCAGACAATACAATTCTATCGGCAAATGGATTTCTCTAGGGGCTGAAAAAGTGTACGATCCCCAGAGAGGGACAGGGGCAGAAGAAGGCTCAATGACTGAACGCAGATAATTTTTAAATGGTAAACAGAGTAGGAATACACAAGGTGGTTTTCAGTTTGCATTTGCTTTTGATAGTTTGCCAGATGAACCCAGTCATTTCTGAGCCTGATCACATTCTGCCCCAGTAGCATTGTCCTCTAGTTTTGTCTTTTTGGGGATCTGGTCACAGCTATTTTGCTCCAGAGAGCAACACAGAGAAAGATGCGGTGTTAAATGACTGCAGGATGAAATGTGTTACTTACTTCTGCAGAATCAGTGTGCTTGTGGTTGAGTGACCCAGAGCCATGCCATACTCCAATGCCACAACCATGCAGCGGGAAGGGCACCTCCGCAGCATCATCGAGCCCACTGCCTCCTCCGTCACCTGGAGCCCCTCCTGTGTGCCACAGTGTGAGAGGTGGGGGAGGTGTCTCCAGGTCAGGGCACCCTGGCCCCCATGCATTGGGACTGTGATGCCAGGCAGCCTGTTATGGTTTTTCTTACACTCTGTCGCATGTCTATTCCTTCCCTTAAACAAATGGCCTAGGGCCACAGGAGCCAACCTCTTAAAGGTTTCCATGATACCAGCAGCCCGCTGCGGTATGCGTGCCATAGGCTTAGCACCGCTGACCCAAGGAGACTCGCCCTGTGGTCCAAAAACTCCGGAGTTATCGTGACTCTTTGCTTCCCTGTGCTGCCCATCTCCCCAGAGTCCCGGGCCCACCGCTGACCCGTCGCCCATGCACAGGCCATCCTCAGTCAGCTGTGCAAAGCCTGATGCAGAGCTCTCCACCCCCCGTCCGGTGGGCATCAGCTTCCCTGCCGGGTGTCCAGCCCCGTCTACCTGGTCCTCCCTGTCTTCCTAGAAGCTGTCAGTGTGATTAGAGCCTTACTTGGGGCTCCCACTGGAGTCTGTGCTCTGTGATGCTATCCAAGGAGACAGACGCAGAAGCAGCGAGGCTCACAAAGGCCACACTTCAGCATCCCTCCCGAGCAGCACCCCCCCCCCAGGCTCTCCCCACGGCCAGCTGCCTCTGTGTCTCAGGGCCCCTTTGCACACCCTTGGCATGTTGGATGGGTAAATTGAGTCCTTCCGAGATACGCTGTGAAGCCACTGCACCAGCCACTGTCAAAGAGGACAGGGTTGCAAAGGTGACCATGGCATGGCCCTAGCTCCCCAGGAGGTCAGACACTCGAGGCAGGGCGGATCAAACACCTTCTAAAAGGTGATGATCACTATGTACAAAGGCTTGGGTTGGGATTCAGGTGGAGATTTTATGAGAGGAAAAGTGTCTGATCAGAGGAGATTCTAGGGAAAAAATAAACGGGTAAATGGGGAGAGAACATCTTGTCAGAAGACTCAGGGTGAGCAGAAGTCCAGACTGGAGGATGAGGTCAGCATCACAGTAAGAAAAGCAGAAAGCAGACCCAGGTCAGTGGACAGGGACAGGAGAAAGTCCTCAAAAAGCCGCTCATCCCACGAGTAGCCTTGTCCTATGAAGTGATTTTAGGGAACTCACGCCAACAGGGTTTTGCTAAATATATAGCTAATTTAACAAATCTCAATTTTCATGTTTGCACATCACTGGGACTGATTCCAGGAGCAATACTTCTTTACTTTAAAAAATTATATATATATATATATATATATATATATAGAGAGAGAGAGAGAGAGAGAGAGAGAGAGACAGACAGACAGACAGACAGACAGATAGATAATGAGTAAGTGAGTCTAAACTGAAGGTCAAGGTATGAAATTTGAAAATTTATTATTTGAGTTCACTTTTAACTTGTGAGATCATCTTCAAATACTAAATGGCTTGGATTTTTATATTCAGTCACTTCCAATATATATTACAACTCAGATTCTGAAATGGCATGCAGTGAACTGCAGTATTCTAGTTACTTCACTGGCATTTTTTTATGGCTTGCAATGAACAGAAACAGCTGAAGTACTGAGAAAATACTTTCTAGGCCTAAATGTATGGTGGAGAGGCTGCCCCCTACCCTCTCACCGGGAACCTCCCTCGCCTGGCTCTCTGAGGAGAGAGTTTGGCACCTGCAGGAGCTCTGGGGTCAGCCGGCCTGGGTCCGTCTCCCTGCTGCACCCACGGCTAGCTGGATGGCCAGGGGCAAGTTCCTTCACCTCGCTCAGTCTCCACTTCCCCTGGATGGCAACGGCGGCATCCCTGCTGTCTTAGACTCACTGTGAGGAGTGAGTAAGCTCCAGAAAGACCAAAATGGAGGTCTGGGGAGCCCAGTAGACCCCTCCCCAGTAAGACAAATACAAGATTTCCACTGGTGAAAATGCTCTTAGTAAGATCAGTCAGAGTCCATAGCATTCAAGTCGGTCTGTCTTCCCAACCACTCCGTCACAGCAGCCGGTGTAATCAGTCCTATGCGAGGTACTCCGTACAGGGCTGATTCAGCATGAAGACGGAGCGCTCTCCGTTCACGCAGCTCCTAGTCCAGGATCCAGCTGCAGCCACGAGAGCCTGCCCCACCTCCTTCCCTGTCCTGTGCTGTAGGAGCCAAGGAAACTGGGGCTCCCTGGCCTCACCCACCTTTCCCTCCCATGGCAAGGATGCTGCCTGAAGTGGAGCAGGCTGAGAATGCAGGGTCTTGACTGCACCCCCGGTGGGTTGCCCACGCAAGCTCTCCACAGGGAGACTCCAGCATCTGCTCACAGAGCAGCAGTGCAACTCCGGAGAAAGAAGGCAAAAGCCGTATCCAGAACAGAGATGCCCCCTAGGGTGGGAGGCAAGTTACAAAGAAGGGCACCTTCAAAGGGTTACCTGAAGGGGCAGATCTTGCTTGGAACTGAGTTGGAGAAGTTCACGCGCGAGTGTGCTAGGAAAAAGTGGAGAACATAGTGACAGCCATTAACAGAAGTGGCAGCTTCATGCTTCTGTAGCAAAAGGCAAGGCGCTAAGCCAGTCAGAAGTTCAAGAGTGTACCAGAGAAGGTGACTGTCTAGAGAGCCCTCCTGGGATCCCACCTGTCCTAGAAGGTCTGGGAGCCTCTGCCCAGGTACTATCCTGTATCACTGAGGGGAACTCAGAGCAGAATATGAGGCACCTTGAAAGCATTCCCCTAGCCACACTGAGATTCAACCACAAAAGGCCTTGAGCAATAGGTCACATGTGAGATGGGAAATAAGCTACTGTGACCCCAGGGGATGTGGAGGAGCTAGGCTGGAAGATAAACCAAATAAGCTTCGATTGTCTGGAAGACCATAGGTACCTAAGACCATGTCCTTTTGGGGCAATTGGAGACCTACCTTCTGAACTCCCAGCTCCAAGGAGACGAATGGGGCTGGGGGGGTCCACAAAGGTAAATTCCTTGGATAGTAAAAGGGCCTTCAAGCCATACATATGTTCAAGGGCAAAGGGTGGAAATGTGACTGTGGGTATTTACGTACACTCTTGAGCAGGGAAGTTGTTCGTGAAGACCCATAGATGAGTCCCAGAAAGACAGTTAGCATATTAAAATGAGCAGTTAGCATATTAAAATGAGTAGAGACATCAGAAGCTACACAACACAGGAAAAATAGAACGCTCCTGGAATCAATCAGGCCCCTAAACAGGTAAGCCATGGGAAGGAGAGATCAGTATCTACAATATATTATCTAAAATGCCCAATTTTCAGCAAAATGTATACACGGCATACAAAGAGGCAGAGAATTGTGGTACATAGCTGGAGAAAAATACCAGGCAAGGGAAATTAGCACATGTTCTTTTGAGAAGATGCTTATGTGAGACTTAATTAGTAAGGACTTCAAAGTAGCCATAACGAATATGTTAATGAACTAAAGAAAAGTGGGAAAATGATGATTCAACAAGTAGAGATCGTGATTAGGAAAACAGAAAATATTTTTTAAAAAGAAGGTGGAAATTTTAGGGAATAGTAAAGACTTAAATGGCAAAAATCACTAAAAGGCAGGACAGATTTTAGTTGACAGAAGAAAAATTCAGCAAAGTTGAAAACAGATCAATAGCAATTATGCAGACTGAAAAAGCTCAGAGAAACAAAAATAGAGAAAAAAATAAATATAGCCTCAAAGAAATGTGGGACAACTTAAGCAGAACAAAAACTTGATGGGAAAATCAGAAAGAGATGAGAGAGAGAAAAAGATATAAAAATATTTGAAGATATAATGGTTGAAAGCTTCCACGATTTGATTACAAACGCTAATCAGCACATCAAAGAAGCTGCATGAGCTCGAAGTAGAAAATGTTTTGTTTTTAAACATGAAGAGATCCCTACTGAAGACACATCAAAGTCAGAATATTGAACATGAAAGGTGCAGGGAAAATCATGAAGGCATCGAGATTCTTACACATGACTTTATGTACAAGACACGCAAGACTCGGGTCCAGGACTCAGCGCCTGCATGGAACTGCCCAGATTAACAGCAGGCTTTGCATCAGGGACTATGGACAATGTTACTCCTGAGACATTCGGAGTAGTGAAAGCGGGGAAAGGGTACCTTTCAAGAACGAAGATGAAGTAAAGACATTTCCAGACAAACAAGCACTGATTTTCATTTTTAGTATGTTTGCCTCAAAAGATATATGACAGGGATTTTTTTCAGACCAAAAGAATCAGCACCAGGAAATAATTTGAATCCACAAGAAAAAAAAAAGTGTTGGTAAAAAGTACTAACGGAAATACCGATGAAATACACCGTAATTATATATTTATTGTTTTCTTTTAACTTATTTTGAAAGAGATTATAAACTGAGTGTGTTGGCACATTCCTGTAATCCCAGCACTCTGAAAGGATAAGGCAGGAGGATTCAAATCAAAGCCCAGTTTGGGTAATTTAGTATTTTAGTAATAAGACCATGTTTCAAAAGGGGTGGTGGGGGTGAGGGCTGGGATGTAGCTCAGTGTGAAGGCCCCGGGTTCAGAGTCAAGTACGGCAAACGCAGTGACTGTGTAAAACATTATCTATAGCTTGGACTGTTTGAGTTGTTACGGATAGAAACACAACACACTTGACAGCAATGACACAATGATTGAGTGAGGACACAGCGAAGCTGTACCATGCTAGCTAAGTAATTGCTGAAGGTAACTTGCATCTACGAGGAAAACGCAAAGCCAAGTGTCTTATCTACTTTTCTTTCATTGCTGAGACAAAATGCCCAACACCCAAAGTTAAAGGGGGAGATGTTTGTGTAGCTCACAGTCTATAGAGGTTTCAATCCACAGTCGGCCGGCTCTGAGGAAGGGTGGCTTGGTGGAGAACAGTTCATGGCGGGCAAAATGCAGCAATGCAACAAGGAAACAAAAGACTCTCTGTGTCCCTTACCTTGTATACAGGCGTCCTGCTCTAGGGGAGGTGTAGCACTTACAGCCTCCGTCCTAGTGAGAACTATGCCAAACCAATCAGTGGACTGATTTACTAATCACACACCCTTAATCCCAGCATCACACACTCTAGGTTCAACCACATCTGAAAAAGCCCTGTGATCGAATGAGGCTTAGGGGAGACATCTAGACACAAACCATAACACTATGTAGAGACAGTAAATAATATATAGATACGTATTTTAGCTCTGTAAATGTAATTCTATTCTTTATGCTCTCAGTTTCTTTTTTTTATTTTGAAGAGAATAAGACAAAACAAAGCAAAATAGAGTCAACCAAAACAAAACAGAGAACATGATACAGGACTTCAAAACAAGACAATCAAAGACAAGGGCTTCAAAACTAGATAATAGGAAATCAACAATGGCTACCATAATATATTTTGTTATCTTTGAAATAGCTGCCCATACCATCCAATATAATAAATCAAACAAAACAAAACATAATAAAACTAAACAAAGCAGAACAATGAAAACAATGCATGGCTTCCAAACAAGATAATAGGAAATTGACAATGACTGCCACCTTCCCTTTTCAAATTCCTCCCCCCTTTCGCTTTCACAATATCCATTATTATCCAATTTTAAATCCCACTAAATCCTTCAGTCTCTTATGCTAGGGAGATAACACCATGTTCACCCATGTGACTCTGAATCATTTTACCCTTGAGCATAATCTTAAGTTGCATCCATTTACCTACAAGGGCCTCTAGGTTACCTTTCTTTATAGCTGAGTAACTTTCCATTGTATAAAAATGATATGGCTTTCTTATCCATTCTGTGGATGATGGGCAAGCTACCCTCCCTGCCTTTTCCTTATTCCCTGTCACATGGAGCATTGTTTTTCTCCTTTGACTTTCAGTCTATGAATTTCCTTTCAAATTAAATACGTTTCTTGTATAAAGCAAATTGATAGATCCTGTCTCTGGTCCACTCTGCCTGTATTTCTTTTTATTGGTGAATTGAGGTCATCTACATTAATCGCTATGGTCAACATGTACTGGCTCATCTCTGCTTTGCTATTTTCCTGCCATTGGCTGCCTACTTTTCCCCTCCATTCAACTGCTTGCCCTACTCAGCAATCCCCCTCTGCCACTGTTCCTGGAACTGTGGTCATTTTTATCTCACTCTAGAATGTCCTTTAGTATTCTTTGTAGGGTTAGTTTGGTCATCATGAATTCCTTCAATTGTTCTTTGTCATGGAAGTATCTTGTTTCTCCATTAATTTTGAAAGATAGTCTTGCAGGGTACATTGAATCTGGGCTGAAAGTTGTTTTCTTTCAGGATTTGGAATACTTCACTCCAATCTCTTCTTGACTTGATGCTTTATGTTGAGAAGTCTGTCATGATTCTGACAAATTTTCCTTTATATGTGATCTGTCTCTTTTCTCTAACAGCCTTTAATATTCTATTCTTGTGCTGAATTTCTGTGATCTTGATTATTATATATCTGGGTGTAGATTTATTCTGGCTATGGCTAGCTAAAGTTCTATATGCCTCACTTACCTGTGTGTCAGGTCTTCTTCCCATGCTTGGGAAGTTGTCTGCTATTACTTCTATAAATAGTCTTATTGTTTCATTTGTGTTGACCCCTGCTTTTTTCACTGACAGCTATCACTCTTAAGTTATTTTTCTTTGATCATCTTTCAGCCATTGAATTGTTATTTCCTGCTATTTTTAACAGATCTTTCATGATCACTAGCTGCAAACCTATCTTCAAGGTCTGAAAGTTATCTTCAATTTCTTTCAAGTGATTTTACCAGCTTTTGATGGAGTTTTTAATTTCCTGGATATCTCTCTGAATCTGTTTCATGCATTCTATCTCTTTTGTATTGTTCATTCAAGGTTTCCCCCATTTTCCTATGCTCCCCTGTTTTTTAACCCATGTCTTCTTTAGATATGCTCAGCAATTGTTTTTATTGTTATACATTTCTTCTTTTACCTGAGATAGCATTTCTGTTTTTTTAAAGATGATAAAACAGAGTAAAACCAATTAAAACCAACTAGTGTAAGAGATACAGGATTTTAAAACATTACAAAATCAATGTAGTTACTATAATGCCTTTTGGTGTCTTCAAAACAGCTGCAGATACTTTGGACATAGTAAAAATCAAACAGAACAGAATAGAATAGAAACAATAAAAGCAAAATAATGAATGCAATAAAGGACTAAAACAAGCCAATAGTAAATCCAAAATTGCTACCATAATATATCTTGCTATCTTTGAAATAGCTGTTCCTGCCATCGGATTTGTCATAATCAAACAAAACAAAAGAGAATTAAAACCCAACCCAACAAAACAGTGGAAACAATATAGGATTTCCAAAACAAGGCCATAGGGAATCAACAATGGCTACAACCCTCAGAAGGAGATCCCCCCTAGATGCCACACTGTGTACCGGTATTCTCTGAACCTATGATCAGACCACTGGCCCTAGACCTAGTGGCACAAAAAAGCACCACAAGCATCCAATTGCATTTTACCTCCATAGCTATTATCACAGCCTGTGTTTCTCCAGATAAGCCAGTCACTTATGGTGAGGGTAGGGAGTTTTGTACTTCTTGTTTGCCAGACTGCGCACCAGAAGGGGCTGGGGTCTGGCTGTTCCCAGTCTAGTGGTGGCCTGTGCGTGGTGCTGGTTCCCAGATTGAGCTTGTTTGCTGGTGTGGCCTTGTTCTCCCTACCCTGATTCCACAAATGGCACTGACTCATGAGGAGAGGTTGGGGTCTGGCTGTTCCAGTCTGGCAGCAGCCCAAGAATGGTGCTGGCTCCCAGACTTGAGATAGCATTTCTGATCTAATTTCTTTCTTTCTTTCTTTTTTGTTTTTGTTTTTGTTTTTGTGCCAGAGATTGAACTCTTGACCTCCTACTTGCCAGGCAGGCACTTATGCCCCTGAGCTAAATCCTCAGCCGATCTAATTTCTTTTATAGCCTCATGAAGTTTTTCTTTATTTTGGTTGCCATCACTTCAGAAACTTCAGGTGTGCAACTTCTAACCTCTTCCATATTTACACCTACTGTACTTCCTCTGCACGGGTTGGAGACCAGGGACTGCCTTTTGCTTCTTCATCTTGACATTTTCCTGGGCTCTCCCAGACTAGTGGGTTGTGGGGTCCCAGTCACTTCTCGTGTTGGCTGTCTGCCCACAGTGTAGGGGAATGGGTCAGGCACCTGGGTTTCTCCTATGCTAGGTTCCCAGGGCAGCACTGGGGTGCAGGGTTGGCTTTTCCAGACACATGCAGCTACTCCAAGGCTCCCCTGATGGTGGCAGGCACACAGTAGCTTGGCAGGCTGGTTTTCCCCACCAGAACTGGCTACTGGTTCCTGATGGCTGCTGGTGGACTTGTAGGTTCAGTTTCTTCTTCTGGTGTTCACAGTTCTGTGCTAATATCTGTGTTGCATCCCAGGGATGTGTTGGGTATGGACCTGACCTTGGCATCCATGTGCATCTGTGCACCAGGTTGTTGTCCTGGGTCTTGAGGTTCCCTTTAGTCTTACATTCTTATAGCCACCCCGCCATCTGGGATGCAACGGATGAGGACCAGATCACAAACTCACCGACTTCAAGCAGGTCCTTCCTCCAGGATTGGATGGAGAGGAACAGAGAGTGGACTCACTGACCTCCAGCCAGCCCACCCTCTGGGATGGATGGAGGGGCACAGAGCACAGACTCACCGTCTTCCTGCTGGCCTGCCCTCCAGGATGGCTACCCTCTTAGTTTCTTTAGAAGACATTGGTCTATCAGGCAATAATTTAAACAATGTAGTTATATTTGCACCACACATTGATGTACTTTGTATAATAATAGTACATAAAGAGGAGTTAGCAGTTTTATAGAAGTAAAGCATTTATAAATTTATATAATTAATTAGTGAAATCTGATGTAGATTCTGATAAAATATGTATCGATACAGTAAACTCTAGCAGGCATGTCCAACATCCAGCCTGCAGCCTGCTTGCTTTTAAAAATATTGTAATAATAAATATAAAAAAAAATTGCTGCTTATATGGACTATGTTATATATTTTACGTGTGGCCTGAAACAACTCTTCACTCAGTGTGGCCCAGGGAAGCCAAAAGATTGTGTTCCTGTGAGTAAAGACTAAGAATATAACACAGGGACTGTATGAATATTCACAACCACATCACTAATAATAGCCAAAACAGGAGAACCAATCTAAAATGTTCATCAGCTGGTGAACAGAAAAACAAAATGTGGTATATCTTTAAAACAGAATGTGTTTTAGTTATCAGAAATATGAAGTACTGATCAATACTATCATTTGAATGAACCACAATTTTTTTTAAAAGAAGCTATGCACCAAAGGCCACATGTCATATGATCCCATTTCTGTAAAATGTCCAGAATTGAAAGATCTGTATAGAGAAAAGCTAGAATACTGATTACCAGATCCAGAAGAAGAGTGAATGGGGAATGACTAGTAATGATTACAAAGTTTCTTTTTAAAAAGATGAAATATTTTAAAATAAGATTATGGTAATATTTGCCCAATTCTGTGAATATGCTAATATATTTAATTGTGTACTGAGATGTAAATTATATATCAATAAACATGTTTAAAATGAGTTAATAAATTTGAAGTGCTTAAAACCATGGCTGATCCAGGCGTGGTGGTGCACTCCTGTAATCCCAGCACTTGGGAGTCTGAGGTAGGAGGACCGTTGCAGGTTCTAGACCAGCCTGAACCGCATAGTGAGACCCTGTCTCAAAAAGGCAAAAACAAACAAAAAACAAAAACAAACAAACCAAAACCAACCATGGCCAAGACCTGTCAATTTCTTGAAATGGTAGCTATTGCTGCACAGGCATTATTTTAATTCATATCACTGTCTAGAATACACAAAGTGCTTTTCACTGACATGTTTTTTTACTCTTTGATAAGAAAGATGAGTTCATTAGTTATTTGGAACTGGCGATGACTAAATATGTATGTTTATCCAATATTATACAACAAATTGCTACCAATGTAGTGGCCTAAAATAGTACTTCAGTTCAGGGTTTCTGTGGTTAGAAAGTCCAGGAATGACTCAGCTGTGTTCTCTGCTAGTGCCTCGCCAAGAGCAATTCGGGTGGCATTGGGACTGTAGTCCTCACCTAGAGTTGACTGGGGGAAAATATCAACTTTCCATCTCTTTTATATTGTTGGAAAAATTCATTTCCTCTTGTCTGCAGGACTGAGAGTTTCTTCAGCTCCTGTCTTCAGCTTCTGGAAGCCATCTGAAGCTGTCAGTGACCTGTGCTTCTCAGACGTGGCCACTTACTTCCTGGCAACTGACAGTGGAGAGCGATGGACTGGTGCAGGGATTACAGCTTAGTCACAAGAGCACTACTCCACCATCCACGCTGCACCATGTATGGTAATCATGAGAGTGGCATCTGTCACACTTGCCGTGGTCTTTTGGGTGGAGAAGAACAGCTCTGCCCACTCCAGAGAGGAGTCACAAAAAGATGTGATCACCAGAGTATGTGGAGCACTGTAGGGTCTGTCCCCCACAATGTGGATCTCAAATCGTAGGAACAAATATCTCATAAAAGAGGTTGTCAAAACCAGATATCCCCTGGGGAGAAAAAAGTATGTATCCTAACTCATATCACACAACCAAATAAAATCCAAATGGATTACAAACCCAAACATAAAAATAAAGCTAAATATTAGGCATGAATATGGACGTAGTCTCAATAATTTGGGAATCAAAAACCTTTTAAATGTGACATAAATTCAAAACAATTGATAATGTCTATGCATTTAAAAACGCTTGAAAAAAAAACCAAGCAAAACCAAAAAACAATCTCATAGAAAAACTTTTACAATTCCTCTAGTAAAAAGGGGGATAATTTTCTTACTGTATAAAGAACTTGTAAGCACTTCAACCAAAAAAGTGAGAGGATGATCCACAGACAAAACAGAGAGATACAAAGCATAAAAAAAGTACTCACAGTAATTTAGTTTGGCTTGTGGTAAAAAGCAATGAATGTTAAAAGTGCACTGAGATACTCATCCCTCACCCACCGGGTTTGACACAGGTAAAACTTGTGAAGGTACTCTTGTCAACAAGGCTGCAGAGAATCAGACCCTAAATGGAAGGGCACTTGGCAAAATCTGACAGAATCATAGGTGCGCTTACCTTTCTATCCTGCGATTACACTCTGAAGGATCTCACTCCAGGAGTCACATCAGCAAATACAAAACATTTTGCCATGGTTGTAGGCATTATGGGATCAGGATAACCCTAAAGTTCAATAATAAGGTTGAATACAGTATGGTAGCAAACTGGATAAACTCTGAAATGAAAGTATAAAAAGAACTCTGATGCAGATTTGCAATGATTCTTAGAATATATTGCACAAAACACAAGGGCCAAACAGTGTGCCTGCTGTGCCTCCTTTTTTGCATTGGGGAAAGAAAAAACCCTTTGGCATGCTATTGTATTATATTGTATTGTATTGTATTGTATTGTATTGTATTGTATTGTATTTTCAAGAGAATAAAACCAAAAAAAAAATAAAACAAGAGTAAAGCCAATTAAAACAAAATAGTGAACATGATACAGGACTTCAACACAGGATAATAGGAAATCAAAAATTGTTACCATAATGCCTTTTGTTATCTTCAAAATTGCTGCCCATACCTTCAGACATAATAAAATCAAATAAAACAGAAGAGAAGAAAACCAATTAAAGTATAACATTGAAGAAAACAAAACAATAAAATGGAGCAAAACAAAACAGTGAGAACAATATTGGTTTTCAAAAAGACAGAAGGAAATCCCCCATAGTTGCTATACTGCATATTGTTATCCTCTAAACAGATGCACAGACTACTGGTTTTAGGCCTGCAGTCAATGAAACAGTACAAGAATTAAGTTGCTTCAATACCTCAGTTGCTATCAACTCAGGCTGTGTTCCTCCGAATCAGCCAGTTGCTCTTGTGGGGCAGCGGGGCTGGAGCTCTTCTTGTCTCCCATCCTAGTATGCTCTTTCTGTAGAGTTTACTCATTGTGTAATAGTTTGTTTACAACAGATCGAGACTGAGTGAAACAAGGTGTTTTTGATTGTGTTTTGTTTTTGATTTCTCCCCCAGGCCTGGGGTAGGTTAGGTGGTTGAAGTAGACAAAAGCAGGCTACTTCTTCTCTTTCCCTCTTATTGACAGATAGTCTGTCAGCCAGTCTATGAATGGCCTTACTGATACAATTATGTTCCACACCACACTGTCCGCCAAGCATCTTTACTTTGTTACTTCTGGGCCTCCAACTCCTGGCTGAAGGAACTCCCACCTTCCTGACCTTGCTTGGTAACACCATTTGGCGATTAGCTTTATTGCTCCCATATGAATTAACATATCACCATTCTAATTAATGCCTGAAATTAAAATCCCAGGAACTCTAGAGAATATTCAATCTTTTCGACTTCTTTCTTTGGAAACATTCTTGCTCTTGCTCTTGATGATTTATAATGATGGCCCACATTTTTATTACATATTCTGCATGCATTCATTCCTAGTACTCAGAAAAAGGTTGCTTCATATTATCTCCAGGCTTCAAGGTTTCATTTTCTCTGTTTTTGCAAAAGATTAGATATAATTCAAAATTAATGCAGCAGAAACATGATAACCCACCTGAACCATGGCTTTATTTGGAAGGCTGCACCTTTATGAAAACCATTGCAGTATGAAAATACACTCAACTCACCAGTCTTTTTATAAGTCAATTTTTATAACTTCATGTATTAAGGAGTGTTTGCATTTATTGACAATATTGTGGACTGAAGCCAGGACCTACACAGTGAGCTACATCCCCAATCATTCTTTAGAATGATTTTATTCATTTAGAGACATTTAAATTCACATTTAAGAATCTCACTGAACTGTTAAACTGCCCAGGCTGGGCTCTAACTTGTGGTTGCTACTGCATTGTCCGTCTTCTAGAGATGATTTTAAATACACAGGAGGATGTGTATTGGGAGGATGTGTATCAGTTATAGGCAGCTACTATCCTTTTGTTTTCATACCTGGTGTTGAACTGAGGACCTTGCACTTGCCAGGTGGCTGCTTGTGCTGCTGAGCTATAACCCCTCCTTCTAGTATCCCATTTTATAAAAGAACTTGAGAATCCATGATTGAAGGGTTCCAAAGAGGTTCTGGAATCAGGCCTTCACAACCACTGATGTACAATCTTATTTTCTTCATCTATTATAATATTTTTTAAGTTGAGTAGGTAACAAATAATATTTTAAGCATATTTAGAGATTCAGTCATCCTCTCCCCTAAGGTCAACTGCAAAAATGCAAATGATTACAGTAAAACAGAGAAAACTAAGAAGAGTCAATAAGGTGATTAGAAAACATATCTGGTTATTATTGTAAAGTAGGAAAAGGAGGAGGGAAAGGGGATCAAGACACCTCTTTTATACCTTTTATGAGGTGAATATCTTCTCTGTAAACAGTTCAGAAAAAATATTACGATGCAAATTAAGCACAAATGACAGATAAAGGTGAATGCTTCTTAGATAAATTGAAGAGTGATGGCCAAAGTAGTAAAATTTATGAAACTGGGTGACACTTGATCTGAGAAGATGAGAAACTGGCAGATGAAAAAGAATCTTTCTGAACTTCAAGTGCCAAAATTCTTAACCAAAAACATTTATTAAAAGACTTCAAGTTTAGATAGTGGAAATAAAATATTCCTTATATACTCTTATTTAAAAAATACTGGAAATAACAGAAAGAATGACAACTACCATGGGAATCATGACTTCATAGTCAACAAACTGAGACCTCAGGAGAAGAAAATCTGAAGTCCTGTGAATGTAAAGGAAACCTTGGAAAGTGAGGCCCCCAAGAAGCTGGTGTTTGAAGAGTTCCCTGACAGATCCATGGGGAGGTGGCTGCTGGCTGTTCATTCTACACAGGAAGACTGTGGACATATGAAAAGTAAGTTGTGTTTGAGTTAAAATCTTACATGATGAATCATGGGTGAGTTAAGGCTGTGCACATCACTCTCAATGATACAAATGTTGATGAGTATTAAATAGTAGTAGCATGATCAAATTTGTATTCTGGAAAGAGGTTGCTGGCTAGAGAGAAATCTGGGTTGAAAATGAGACCAGGAGGCTATTCACATGGTGGTCACTGACCTAGCACTCACCACGCAGGCCCAGGCAGCTCCCTACTCAGTGATATCGCTGTCTCAATGTCCACACAGGGAAGCAGTGGAGACTCACGTTACCAGCCACCTAATCCCCACTGGGTGGCATTCTGCCCAGCACACCTTCTGGTTGAAGCAACTGGAATGGTAAGAGCTTACTTTTCCACTGCATTTCACTTGTGTCCAGAGACTTTGCCTGAGACTGAGATTAAGAGCAACAGACTAATTAACCTTGCAGAAGAAATTTCTAGACAGTCTACAGTTGAGGTGGTGGTATGGTTACCTTTGGGGGCTTTTAGCCAGATTTAAGTTGAAAATCAAAAGCAAAGAGCCTAGAAGAATGATTCAAAACATTGTGAGTTTAGCCAGAAAGAAAATTCCAGTAAAGCCGTGAACTGTGAAGATGGAACAGATGAGAAATTGGCCACTGAAAAGACTGCCTGGAAAAGGTTAAGTATTTCAAAAGAAGGCAACAGAAAATTTGGCCTGAGTACAGCACAAGAACCAGCAGGACTCTAACCTTTGCAGCCTCAGAGTTGCAAAGACGAAAGACTTTGCTTTAACAAGAGAAACCCAGAGCACTATGTTCCAGAATAGCAATGGACTTGGGATTTGGTTCAGAGTGATCAGTGATCCAGGCACTTGACCCCTATAGCCAAGGAAGGAAAGGAGCCTGGCTACTGCTCCAGCTGGCAGCAGACCCTGGCATTATCCATGTGTTGCTGGTTTTAGGTGCATAGAGAATGCAAGAGTTGTGGGGTCAGCAAGGCTTCCACTCATATTTCAGTAGAAGGCCTGGGAGGCCAGGCAGTGTGCCCCTTAGAGGACAATGTGTGAAGCTGTGAATGCGAAGCTGAAGGTGAAATGGAGACTGCAAAAGTTTGAAGAAGCCAGGAATGTGGATTAGCTAAGGAAATCTGCAAGGAGGGAACAGAGCAGGCCCAAGAGAGAAGCCACGGGAGCTACAACCATCTGCAGTGCCATGGAAGTGGAGCTACCCCGCCCCTTTGGAACTCACATCTTGGCACAGATTGCTTCAGATGATGGACATGGAACTCCAGGATTTAATGTTTGCTCTGTTGGATTCTGGACTTGCTTTGGTCCCATTCCTTTGCATCCCCCTATTTGTACATTTTGGAATGAAGATGTCCATCTTCCACCATTGAATGTTGAAGTGTTCAGTTTTCTTTTCACTTGTACAGGGGCTCAGAACTGAATTTGGACTTTTCAGCAATGCTGAAAATGTTAGAACTTCAGCAACTTTTGGAGATGGGCTAAATGCCTTTTGCATAAAGTGATGTGCCTGAGTCTTTGGGTGGGTCAGGTGTAGAATGTTATGGGTTGTGTCTAGAGATCTCCCCCAAAAATCCTCATGCAGTTATATGAGGGCAGGCTTTGCAAAGGTGGCTGAATCTAGAGTGTGTGATGCTAGGATCAAGGGTGTGTGATTACCAAATCTGCCCACTGACTGGTTTGACATAGTTTCAGCTTTGATTAAGTGTGTGAGTGCTACACCACCCTAGGGTGGGTAGCCTGCATAAAATATAAGGGACAGGAAAGCTAATCTTTTGTCTACCTGCAGGGGATAGTTCAGTGTGCCCTGGAGAGGGCAGTGTGTGAAGCTGTGAATGTGAAGCTGGAGGTGCAGTGGAGACCTAGAAGTTTGGAGAAGTCATGGGTGTGGCTGTTTATCCTCTGCAATGCCCCTCTGCCATGCCACCCAGCCTTAGAGCAGGCCTATTACGGACTGAAACCTCTTCAAATTATGAGTCAAACAAACCTTTCTTCCTTTAACTTTGGGTGTTGGGTATTTTGTCTCAGTGACAAGAACAGAAACTAAGACAATCATCACTGATTTAAACATATGATTTAAAATTTCAAAGTGTGATTTAGACAAATGCGTTAAGATACAGAAGCAGAATTTTAATCAGATCAGAAATAAATAGGCTCTTCTTGTATAAAAACTTCTGTTTCCCAAATCAAATTATGACCCAGAATGTTCACCTGTGAATGTTCGCCTTTTCCCTTCTCTTGGCCACACCCATCCTTGCAGATGTGGCCTCCAGCAGCCTCATAAAACAGGACTGTAAATGGTCATTTCCAGGACGTCACTCACAGGAAGAGCTCTTGCCATCTAACAGCGACCACCTTGAAAAATCCATGGGTTTCCACCGCAAGCCATGACTCAGAACACTTCTGCTGTGCAATCTGACAGGGAGAGTGACCAAAGAGGGGCACACAGGGCCTAAGGGGTTCTGTGATGACTTCCCTTTCCATTACATGAAACCATTTGCAACCAATTTCACTCTCACTCATTTTAAGAAGAGGCCACTAATGAAAAGACAAATTCTCCTTTGAATCTATCAGGTATACATGATTCATGCACACATTTTACTTTTGGTAACTGGATGTCATTAGACCTAAAAACTATAAGCATGATATAATACCTGCAAATAAACTTAAAAGGAAGAGTATAGATATCACAAGCAAGCAGACAGTACAGAGCATGATAGTAGGAGCATTCTCAGCCCGCTTAAAGAGTTATTATGATTTTTTTCATTTTATTTTAACAGTGATATCCCTGCTTTTGAGCCTTAGCATTCCCCAGAAATGTATGGTGATCTTTGATTTCCTTGATTGAATAGTATACCCTGAAATCCATGTTACCCCAAAACCCCACAGTGACTTTAGTCAATTAGTCTTTGCAGCTGTGAACTCATGAAGATCCAGCCTGTACAACTTCATCTTTTGATCCCCTTCTCAATTGAACAAAATGTATATCATCCTACTTCCTATTATCTATCTTTTATTTTGTTCTTTATTTATATTTTCAATTTATCATTCAAGAGAAACCATGTGCTGTTTAAGTTTGTGTGTCTGATTTATTTCATTTAACTTGTATGGTCTCAAGATGCACCCATTTTCCTGAAAATGACTCAAGATTATCCTTTGTGACAGTGTAGTGCTCTCCTGTGTAAACACCACATTTTCTTTATCCATCCATCTGTTCATGGATATGTAGGCTGCTTCCAAGCAATAGCCATTGAGAGTTGTGCTGCCATAAACATGGGAAGCACGTATCACTATAATATCATGCCTTTAACTGTTTCAGGAAGATACCTGGGAGAGGAACAGCTGAGTCTAATGGAACTTCCATTTTTAGTTTTTGAGCAATCCTCTTTGATTTCCATAGTGGCTGTATTAGTTTAAATTCCCACCAACAGTGCAGAAGGGTTCTTTTTCTAACATAGCCTTTCCAGCATTTGTTAATATTTGATTTCTTGATGATGACCATTCTTTCTGGGGTGAGATGCAGTCTCAGAGTTTTAATTTGCATCTCCCTGAACAATGCTGATCAGTTTTTCATGTATCTGTTGACCATTTGTACTTCTGAGAAGTGACTGTTCATTTCAGTTGCCCATCTTTGGACAGGGTCTTTTATTTTGGCAATCTGGTATCTTTTGATTCTTTATATATTCTAGATATTAGTCCTTCATCCGAGGAACAGCTGGTAAATTGTTTTTCCATTCCATTGGTTGAAGTTGAAGTGAGATCCTTGGCCCATTAAAGGTTTCTTGGCCTTCTTGACCTTAAGGGGGAGCCCAAGGCTCTTTGCTCAAAGTACAGTTGGCTTGGTAAGTGTCCCAGAGGAGAGACCTAGCTGGGCCTCCTGACCTGGGGCTGTACTCCTCCCTCCTCTCCCTCCACCTCTGCAGTCCCGCGGGCCCCTGCTTTCCCGCTGTTTCTGCCTCTCACTGCAGGCGGTGGAAGCGCCTGACCCTTGTTCATGGCCTCTGGTAACAGCTCTCTTGCTGTTCTCCTCCCTTGATCTTCCCTCGGCTGCTGGCAGGGCAGCGTTCTTGCATAGGCTTGCCAAGTACCGTATGGGCTTGCAGTTGAATTTGAATTTACAATAAAGTCATTAATTTTTAGGTTCAGTGGGTTCGGATGTTGCCTGGGCCACACTAACCTTTGGTGCCAGCACAGTAGGGCTTTGCTCTTCTGCTCTTCTCCTACTCGGTGCCTCGGAAGTCATTGGCCCCAGGCTGGGAGCCAGAGTTTGACTGAAGTCCTGTCTATCACAGCTGAGTCAGTGTTGGGCTATTTCTGGACCCCTGTCTTGGTGCTGGTGAAGCTCCCTGGTAACAGCCTCATTTCAAAGAGCACTCTGAGCTCGTGTTGCTGCCTCCAATCCAGTTTGCAGAGCCAACCTCACACGAGACCACTGGTGCCAGGGCAGGGAGTCTGGTTATCCTGCTGTTAACGCCCAGCCATCCCAATACTCATTTCCAGCTTGTTAAACCTGCCCCTCAGGGGTCAATACAGACCGCTGCTTGTATTTTTTTCCTCTTTTAATGGTCAAAATGCATCCGGTGGAATTTTTAGATTAAAACATGGCTCTATTTTACAGTCTTAAATGCTGAATTAAAAGCAAGTCCTAACCAATTGCCTTCAGCTCTGACTGAGAGTGGGTGACACTCTGCTGGTGGCATTCAGAGTGCTATCTTTGAATGCTGTGGTAATCACTTGCTTCCCTTCTAGACTGTCGTGTCTGGCATGAAATTTAAGGATTTTAAATACCAGATCAGCAGGCTCACACCCAAGAGACATGGCACATCTAACTGTGCAGTTAATGATTATTTGCTATGTCTATTTCAGTGTAAAAGGGGAGGCAAGTGGTGATTACAGTGAAACAAAAACACACACAAACAAACAAACCTAAACCAAGTAAATTAGAAAAACATGCTTCTCCCAGACTGGGAGTGGCATTCAGGGTCACAGATAAAGAAAAGTCCAGGCTCGCTCACTCATGATGTTCCAGGCTGCACAAACCCAGCTCCCTCTTCTTAGCATATCCCCCAAACCAGATCAAGATACAGGAGCTGCTTTTGGGCGGCGGGTACACAGCCTCAGCAGGTTTTGAAGCAAGACCTTACTTCTTAGGCAATGTTTTGTACCCATACCAGCAGCACAGAGTAGATGTTCAGTTAGTCTTTGAGGAATTAACATGTTGACCTAAAATCGGGGGAGAAGATGATGTATATCTGCGGGAACGACACCATGACAGTCACGTAGTCAATTCTAATAACTCAGTAAAGTTAGCATCTCTCCGAATTGCGATCTTCTCCTATCGATTGACTGTATGTGTACTGAAAATAAACAAACAAACAAACAAACAAATGCCTCCAAAATGGAAACATGGACATGGACAGAAATCCATCCTGAGAATTTCCTGGCCCTTTCTGGCACGTTTTGTACACCCACTATGAGCTTGAAAATCAGGGTGTAGTGTACTCTAGTGGTGTCCCAATCCTCCCTCAGAAATAAATGTGCCAATGTAAAATCATTCTCTAATTCAGAAAGGGCAAAGCCTCACATTTGGCAGGACTATTTCTGATTTGCACACACGGCATCATTTCAGATAGAGCCAGGAATTAAATACAAGCTCAGAAGCAATTTAGTGTAGCAGTGCTTCAGGTGAAAAACAATGTAAGCTAGAACAAAATAACAGCTGTTCTTGAGCTTTGGGCTGGGGTCTGAGAAGAGGACCTGTGACCCACTGCAGACCATATGCTGAAGGCATCACTTAAAAGTGCCAGGAAGGTCACCCAGTGCTCTGACTTGCCAACAAGGACGCATCCATCCAGATGGCATGGTGCCCTCCGCAAGGCCATGAGTGTCTTGAGCCCCAAGTCTGCAGTTGCCTACAGCTATAGTTGCTGGACAACAAAACGCTTCTAGAAGAATCACTAAACAGAGCAAACTAAAGTAGTTGCCATGATGGAGACACACCTGAGAAGAAGCTGAGTCTCTCAGATCAGGTGCTGAACAACGAAAGATAAATCAAAACTGATAAAAACAAAACTTCAGATTTTAGCCATGCCTTAAAACTTCCATATGCACATTTGAAAGGAATGAATAACAGTACTAATTTGCAAAATGAGAGAAAAATCATCTTATTAATTTAATAAATAATAAGATTGGAACAGCTAAATACATTTTAAAAGACTTAAGATAAATATACCTTTTCTATTTTTTTTCTAGTAAGAACAAATGCTATTTGGCATGGTGCTTTGAATGAAACAAAAGCTCACAAAATGCTTCACCCCAGCAAGGACAGGCACACCCTCGGCCAAGATCCGGGTTTATAATTCCATTCTCCAGCAAAAAGCAACTGTGGGTTCCCTGGAGGAACGGCTGAACCTAGCAGGAGGAATGCACAGCGTTCTGCTAGGAGCCTCTCTAAGGAAGGAGGCAAGGAGGTCCCCAGAAAGTCAGGGAGATGTTTGTAAATGGAACAAAGGAGGCAATGTAAAGGGCTTCCAGGGCCAACCTGAACAATAAAATGAGTGATATTATACTGAATTATAACCTGAGGCATAAAATAAATATCCGTGAGTCCACAGTGGTATAAATGTGATTGAATACCTACTTAAGTAGAAGATAATAGGAAAATCTATATGCAAAAGAATTCCCAAGCAATTTTTGTGACCATTCTGCTCTTGAAGAGGTGGAACATAAGTTCTTCAGCTGCTTCCTTCGATATGCTTTCCTTCCGAAGAGTATAATACCAAAAAGACAGAGGAAAGGTATCTTTATAGTGGAGAAACCTGATAATTCTACCCGAGCAGATGGTCGAACTGAACACAAGTAGCACTAAGCCAGGTTGATCGTGTCTATCCTTGATATGATGAACCGCTAAACTCAAGGTGAGCACAGAGGGAGTAGCAGGGAGACCCGTACTATAGAAAGGGTCATAACCATCTAAAACAAGATGGGTCTGGGAACCACAACACCAAAGGGAGCCAAGGCACTATGACATCCAAATGTGTCCTAAGAACCTGGATGGAACCTGAAACAGAAAAACGAACTTCGTGGAGAAACCGAGGAGATCTGCGTAGTATTAGGACTGGACTCGATTTTGAAATGGTTTCCAGCGTCATGATAACAGCCAGACTTCCCGGGGAGGGGGGGGACATTCTACAAATTATTTTTAAAATGAGAGAAAATATGGAAATAAACATATGGAAGGAGGAGGATTGAGGCAGGGGAGCCTACGATCAACTGTTCTCCTTGACAATGTAGGGCTGTGTCCTGAGATTGCTTTCGGAGGTAAAATTAGACTCGGCAAGCGAATGGGCGCACCCGCAGCCCAGCAGCAGGAAACCGGGAGGGCTTCCCACCGCTTTTCCTACCTTGCAGCCACAGTCCGTAAAAAGTGGATTAGAGATGTGAGCCCAAGGGAAATAGTGTGTTTGTCAACGTGGCCTTGCTTGTCACTTACACATTTCAGGGAGCGATGCTGAAACCAGGAAGGCTGTGCCCTTCCAGGGCTGTGGGGGAGCCCGGGTCTGTGAAAGCGCAGGTGGAGGGGGTGCCCAGACCACACCCATCCGCGCCACAGGAGAGAAGGCAGGGTGCTTTTTGGAAGGGTGGACCAAGAACTTCACTGATCACATTCAGTCAGCAGCGTTCACGGAGCTTCCGCTCTGTGCCTGGTGCTGTGCTCACAGCGGAGACACCAAGATGCCGAAGGGAAAAGGACTCTGGGAAATGGAGATATGGGAAGTTCCAGGTGTTATGGTTTAGATTTTGGATGTCCCCCAAAAAACTCTGTATTCCAGGGTGGGGCTTCTTGATCACAGGGTCAAAGTTTGCAGCTGAATGTGCTGTTAGGAATTGGGGAGACCTGGATAGAGAAGGCAGGTCACTGGGACATGACCTGGGGGTGTGTCCTTGCCCCAGCGTGCTCTCTCGCTCTCTCTCTCTCTCTCTCTCTCTCATCAGGTGGGGAGCAGCCTTCCTTCCTCTCCTATGTCCTGCTGCCATACTGCTTCTGCACTGGAGCCCCCAAATCGTGGGCTGAAACCCTGAATCAAAATAAACCTTTCCTCCTACGAGTGTCAGGGACTTTGTCCTAGCAACAGAAAAATGATTACCACACCAGGAACCTTTACCCACACACTGACACTCTCATCGCACTGACAGAATCTGACACAACCACTGAAATTCAGACACCTACTGAAGACTTGATTCTTCCAAAGAAAATGTGGATACAAACCCTGATTAATTGTGGTCACTGTTAGCTCTTAGCACAGGTGCTCCTTCCCATTCCCACTGCTGGCCGCAGCCGTGCTGTATCCCTGGAGTGACCCACACATAGGGTGTGGGGCCATGAGACACCAAAGCACACGCGCACAGCCTGTGCCTGCAACCCCTGCTACTCAGGAGGACCCCATTTAAACAAGCAAACCATGGTACCCTGACCTCCACGCATGGGGGCCTGTGCCCTGGCACTGAGCTACAGACGTCATCCCATTGCCGTCGCCCCTCCTACTTCGCTGCAGGCCGTACCCACCCCACAGCGGTGTCATTACACCTCCCTCATTTGTTTGTGACTCCCTTCTTTTCTGGGTATTTCTTATTAAAATACAAAAATTTATGTGGAATCTAAAGGGGCATCTAATAACTCAAGCCAAAATCTTGAAAAGAAAAAAGAAAAGCAGGGGACACACACTTTCCCCCACTTCACTGCTCTCAAAATAATTGGAAAACGAGACAAAGAAAAAGATAGTGACTTGGAGGAAATATTTGAAACATCAACAAAGCAAATTCACATTATTGGTGTAAAGTATTTTAATAGACAAAATGGCAGATAGAACATTGTGTAGTGAGTACCAGTTAAATGAGTAACAGTATTACCCTAGTTTTAAAGGTAAAAGACCTAATGTTAAAAAAAGGTAAAGTATGTATTGCACTGTAAAAACAGTAGTATGCAGTGAAGTTTTAAAAAAATAAACTAGACAAAACAATTCTGAATGTTTTCATCACAAATAAATGATAAATATTTGAAGGCACAGATGATGCTCACCACGTGCTGAACATCGCCTAAGATGTACGTGTATTGAAATATTCCATGGCATCCTATAAGCACGTATAATTTTTCCATATCGATTTGGAAAAGAGGGCTAGGGCCTGTGGGAGGTGATGTGGGAGGGTCATGTGGGGCCCTCACCCAGAGGGTTATGGTAAACCTCTGACTTATGAATGAGCTCTGTCCTGGGAGAATTGTTTGCAAGTCGGATTCATTCATAAGCCATCAAAGTGAGTACAGTACTCCTGTGAAAGTTCACAACTGGGGTGCTCGTAAGTTGGGACTTGCTGTGTCCTTATGAAAGGGCTTGAGGGAGCACATTGCTCTCCACCATGTGAACACATAGCACGCACTCTTCCCTCTCTGGAAAGTGCAGTGGTAAGGTACTACCTTTGCAGTACAGAGAAACCAGTACCAAATCCACCGACCCCTTGATCTTGTACTTCTCAGATTCTGCAACTATGAGAAATAAATTTCAATGCTTTTATATTTTTTTTAAAGAAAGAAGAAGTGAAGCAACAATCTTCTCAGTGTTCTGGTCTAAATGTTTGTATCTCCCCACAATACACACATTGAAACTTAATCCCCAAAGTAATGGAATTAGGAAATGGGCTTTTTGAGAGATAACTGGGCCCTGATGATGGGAGCCTCATAAATGGGATCAGTAGCCTTACTCAAGGAACCCCAGGGAGCTCCTTCACCCCTTCTGCCACGAGAAGACACAGAAAGAAGGTGCCGACGGTGAATCAGAAAACAGGCTTCACCAGACACCACCCCCGCCAGTGAGCGTGGACTTCTCAGCCCTCCCCACTAGGAGGAATAAATTCCTGTTGTTCACAAGCCTTGCAGAAGACGGCATTTCCTGACAGCAGCTGCAGTGACTTAAGACGCAGGGCAGCACTGTGAGCGAAGGTAGAACGCTGTCGCATATCACGTATCAGCGTGGGAGGGGACTGGAGTGGTTTGAGTTCTCACTGGTGTCCCTCCAGTGCAGGAAAACGCTTACTTTATGCACAAATAAATACAGCCACATACAAATCAGCAGATGGGCTTTGATTTTAGCAGTAGGAAGATGGTTTTCCTCAGTTTAAATTTTTTCTTGCAGTCAAATTTATTTTCACATCTAAAAGTCATTTAATTTGACTGCAGTTAAGCTAATTTAAAGTTATAGACGTTCTCAGGGTCTTGCTTATTTTCTACTAAATGGAAGACCCTGCTGCAGGCAGCATGGTGGGCATCTTGCCAGGTGGCAGTTTTCCTCCACGGACAGAAAAGCCATAGCAACCATGGGCATGCAGCAGGCACGGGGTACTGAGCAAGTGGGGGGAAAGGACCTACTAGGGCCAGGCAGTGTATCAAGTGTCCACTGCTGTGTAGTGATGGCTACTGACTTGGCAACTGAAAACAACTCCCTCTCAGAACAGCACAGCTCTGTGGGTCAGACTTCACACATGCTCCTCTGCTGTTCTTCAATCTGGATTTCACAAACCTAGATCAAGGCATTGGCTGGGATTGGCACTGCAATCTGCTTCTGAGTACATTCAAGTCGGTGGCAGAATCAGTTTCCCCTGATTACAGAACTGGAGTCCTTGCCTCCCTGCGGGCTGCTGGTCAGTAGTTGCCTTCAACCTCGAGACATGGCCTGCCTTCTTTGACGAGATCTTTAAGCCAACCATGCATGTCCGATTCCTGTTATGTATGGTTTCTGACTTCCTCTTCCGATACTAGAGAGAGGGCTTTGAGGGACTGGGTGATTGGGAGAGACCCACATGCGCCATGTCCTGCATCTGATCACAGGAAGCACAACTGACCGAGGATGATAATTACATCTGCAGAGTTCTTCTACAGCATTTGAATGAAGAGCCAGGGGACAGAATCTCCCAGGTCATCTTTAGAATTACACTTAGAGAGAGGTCTGACAGCACGCAGAAGCCGATGAAGAACACGACAGCTTGTAGAGCCAGAGCTAAGATGCACGGTATACACACGGTCAGCCGAGGAGGCCAGCCAGCTAGCAGACAGAGGGGAGCCCCAAGGAAACAGGACGCAGGCGCAAGCGAGGAAAGGTGCGAGTGTATCAGGTGAGACGAGAGAAAGGAGAGGCTGGGGCCAGCAGGCGCCGCACACGGCGGTCAGTGGCCCAGACCGGAGGGAGGAAAGGAGACAAGGCGGGCGCCAGCTCAGCGATGACGACTGATGCTTCCTTTGCCACCTGCCGTTTAGAAGACGCACCCCTGCCTTTTCACACTGAGCTTCTAATTAGTGACGGAGACAGGGTGGATTTTGTGACCTCGTCACCATGTGAAACGCAGTATGCCGCACTGGCCTCCTCAGCCTGCCCAACCAAGATACCACGTGCTGGCGGCTTGCACAGCTGTGCAGCCCTGCAGGCTGAAGCCCAAGCTTGCAGCATAAACGGGGTGGCTCCCTTCTGAGGCTGTGGGGGGAACGCGTGCCAGGCCTTCTCAGCTTCAGGCAGTTTGCTGGACATCTTCCGTGCTCCACGGCTCGCATTCAGGTGGCCCAGTCGCCCCTTCCCATCCTCATGGCTGTGTCCCTGTGTGCACGTCTGTCTCCCAGCCTCCCCTTTCCATCAGTCACATTGGATCAGGGCCCCGAGTCACCCCGGAGTAGGGTCCACTGTACTGCACTGCGCCTCCGCCTTACTCAGTGAGCAGCATCGCATTGACCCTGTTTCCAAATAAGGTCACATCTGAAGGCACTGAGGGTCAGGACGTCAACACATGAGTTATGAGGGGGCAAGATCCAACCCCAACCCACTACCTTCTCTCTAGAGACCGCCCTCGCCCCTCACGATAGGGATCACATCAGCCAGGCTTTCCTCCGGTAGAGAACATGCTACAAAGTTGCGTAGTTTGCTTTGTAAAGCAGGTTCTCCAGAGCAGCTTTTCATTTGTGCAGCCAAAGGCCTTATCTGACCAGAATCGGAACCTATATTCTCACGTCATCCCCAAGGGAGTTTTGCATCCAAGTGTGCAACGTTTAAGAAACAATCAGAAACCGAAAATTCCTCGGGGGCTGATATTGTTGATTCCAAAGTAAAACTTTAAAAGAATTAAAATAATATTTTTGCAGAGGTGGCACAAAGGTCTTAATCTAATGTATTTCTCATAAAAGGGTAGATTAGGCTTGGAAATATACTAAAATATTTGCTTATTTTTCACTTCTGTGGTGCTGGGAATCGAACCCATGGCCTCAGATACTCCAAGCACACACTCTAGCATGGAACGAAATCTCTAGCCCCAGTTATCTATGTTTTACAAACAATGCCACCAATCAATGCTAGAGGCGGCTTCTGTATGTTCATTAGCTACACCGAGCAGTACAGTCAGGCATTCGGTCGCTCGGTAAAGCTTCACGGCACTTACAGTGTGCTGCGCGTGCCGGGGAGCAGCGCGGGGACTGGGGTCCTGGCCTCAAAAGCCCGTGGGGATTTCCCCTGGTGAGGCTGTCTGCTCGGCTGTAAAGTGGGTATGATGACGGAGCTGGCCGCTGAGGGGTGCACAGCTCGGCAGTAAGGCCTGCAGGGGCTTAGCGTAGCGCCTGCCGCGGGCTGGGACCAGATCAATGCCAGCCTGGTGCTGTCCCTGCCGGCAGCTGTCGAACTGCTCTGCCCCGACTCGGGGAGCGTGGCGGGATGTGGGAGATGTGTACACAGGAGCAGGTATCAGGTGGGACAGGAGTGCGAGTGAAAAGGTATAAAAGTCCTTCAAGGTGGGCGTGGTGGCTCATGCCTTTAATGCCAGCACTCCGGAGGCTGAGGCAGGAGGATCGCTGTGAGGTCGAGACCAGCCTGGGCTACAAAGTGAGTTCAAGGCCAGCCTGAACTGCATAGTGAGACCCTGTCTCAAAAAATAGGGCCAGGGATTTAGCTCAGTGGCATAAACGCCTACCTGGCAGGCGCAAGTTTGTGAGCTCGATCCCTGGTACAAAAAAATGTCCTTCAAGGACTTCAAGGGTGAGGAGGAGGAAGCGCTGGCAGTAAGGTGGTGACCACGTGTCCTCAAGATGTGAAAGAAAATGATGATGGTTATGTCCGGGGGTGAGCGGGGGGCAGCCGCTTCCCAATCAGTGTGAGCAGCTGGGTGGGTTGGTGACCCCTGCACAGCTCCAGGTAGGGGCAGCCCAGCCCTGGGCCATCCGCCAGGAGCCCGATACCCGCCAGACCTCGGCGCAGTCCCGGTCTTCACCTGCAGCTGCAGGAGCGAGGCCCCTGCGCCCCTCTCACCTGACGGGGCGGGGCCGGGGTGGGGGTGGGGCTTTGCAGGGCGATAAAGGAATTGTGCGCGTTTTCGTTCTCCTTTCCCTTTCACTTTGGGTGAGTGGGCTCTTTTGTTCACTTTGCAGACTCAGTTGTGGTTTCAAATAAGTGTGTTTCGTGGCGTAGAAGAGGAAGGTGAGAAGGAGGAAGCTGGCCTGGACTGGCAGCTCTCCCGCGACAGGTAAGCAGAGGACCTCTCAGAGGGCACCCACCTTCTCGGGGCCGGTTGGCCACCTGCCTGAGGACCTACAGATGGTGGACCTTCACCTCCCGGAACGTTCGTGGGTTCTTGAAGATTCCTAACCTGAGAGTCTCTTCAGCTGCGGCTCGGCTCCACAGTCCGGTCCCCCAGAGGTCTCTGTGGCCACCCCTCCCAGGCGGCTCCGGGGCGGCTCCTGCTCCCACCGAGGGAGCTTACTCCCTGGCCTCTGTCACCACAGCCACCCGCCCCTCTCACTGCCTCTGAGGTTTCCAGTTGTCTCCAATCCCAGATTTTCAGGGGACTCTGCCGGGCTCTGTCGCAGAGAGTGATGGTACGGAGAAAGCCTCCGAGCTGGGGGTCCATTGCATGACTAAGCAGGTCAAACCTCCAGGCCTGCCTCACTCTCTGTCTCTGTCTCTGTCTCTGTCTCTGTCTCTGTCTCTGTCTCTGTCTCTGTCTCTGTCTCTTTCTCCTTCCCTCTGGAACCCATGTTTTATCCTCTAAGTGATAAGAACGTAAAACCTGTAAACATCTTCTCCTTTTCTGAATTCTGTGCAACACAGCTGTTGCAACCCTTTGCAAACCCAAAATTGTACCTTGGCTTTTGGAGGAGACTTCAAATTGCACACCCAGTCACAGTGTTTCCACGCGGAAAAGCTCTGCCGGGGTCTTGTGGGCAGAGGGGAGGCAGAGGCTGCACCAGGTGGGGGAAGCTGAAACCGCGGATCTCTGGGTAGTGGATTCTGCCTCAAACTGAAGCCCAAGAGCCGGTGTGCACTGGACACATTCACCCGGCAGGCAGGACGCAAAGGCAAGCAGCAGGGAGGCCGGGCCCCAGCTCTCACCTGCGAGGCCGCACTGAAGGGATGATGTGCAACTTAGCAGGTGGGGGACAAAACCAGCCATGGCGATAAGTGCACAGGCCACGTGGAAGGCTGCTGCCGGAAGACACACACCCACCGGGAGCCCGCTGTCTGAGACGGCACTGCCTGCCTGCGCTGGAGCTGGCTTGGGCAGCTGTCCTCCTCTCTGGTTGAGCCCTGGAGTCCCCTAAGCGGCTTCTGCATTTATGTTGGGGATCCCTGTGTCGTCAGCCTGGGTCCTATGTGTTGGGCGCTGATCTCACAGTGCCAGGGGCTGGGAATCTGAGACCGGCAGAATCTGCCCTCCCGGGGCACAGGCTGCACCTTCTCTCTGTGTCCTCCCTTGATGAAAGGTTCAAGGTTGCTCTCTCCATCCTCTTTAAAAGAGATGAGTCCCCTTCACAAATACTCTGTCCCCATCACCTGATCACCTCCCAAACAACCTGTTCCTCAAGCCAGATGTCACTGGACAGTTGATGTCTTTTCCACCAGATATCCAGGTCCTTTGAACCCCCCAAAGAATTGAGCAGGACATGCAGGATAACAAGAAAGACAGCGATTCATTAAAGAAAAGTGCGGTGCACAGAGTGGACGCAGGCCTATCTGAAAACTGAGCTCGAGTTTGACTCAGGTCGGCCCCACCTGCTTTGGGTTTGAGCTGTGAGTACGCTGGGGAGATTCCCATGCAGGCGGCATCTGGAGCTGGCACTGCCAGTACCAAAGCACACCCTCAAGATGAGAGGGTGGGCCACGTACTCCCCTGACCACTCCTCAAATTCTAAGAAACTAAAACAAAAGCCAAACCCGGAACTCAAGGCAGGTGCCATCTGGCTCTGCCGTCTCCTGCTCTTCAGGGTGGCCTTTCCTTCATCTCTGATGGCTGCAGCCCCTGAACTCCGCCTGCCTGAGACTTGCCCAGGTGCACTTCAGTGTCACACCTAAAACAGACTGCAGAGTGTGTGTGCGTTTCCTGCACTCCTGTGCACCCTGCTCAGTTCTCCTTTTGGGAGATAAAGAGCCCAACACCAGGAGTCCGGTAACATCCTCACCTTAGGGACTCAGATGTCAGCAGATGGATTCGGGGCAGGCCGGGAGCAGCCCGGGTGTAGGTTTAGGGCTGTCTCTAAAGCTCCGGAGTGTTTGTGTTGAGTGTCCAGAAGTGAGGGTCCTGGCTCCCTGAGATGCTTTGGTGAGACAGCTGCAGACCTCAGGACTGAGGGGTGGCTGGAAATCTGGGCTGGGGTCCCTTTCTAGAAAACCTTCAAAGCTTTCAGGACCAGGTGGACAGTTATGGACTGTAATTCACATGCAGCACAGGGCTCATTTTGACAATTTTGGGGTAAGGAAATTATACAATAGAGCTGTGTTTTTGGGGAGAGAATTTGACTGTTTTGTGCAAAAGAAGCTGACTGGAGATCAGGGACCTGCGGGAAGCTGTTGCAAAAAAAGATGTGTAATGAAGGCATCAAATGCAAGCCAAGGGCCAGAGGGAAATTCCAGGTTCTAAAAATACATTCCTCTGCTCAGCAGTGCAGGTGTTGCGGTCTAAGCCGCAGTGGGGTGCGGGAGGCTCGGGCTCTTCATCAGTCTGCGCACGTTCCCTGTTGCTGGGGAGTAGGAAGGCTGCAGCTGATTAGTGCTTCCTGCAGGACAAAAGCAGCTGGTATTTTCCTTCCTAATTCCTGTCTTGCCATCCTATCTTAGCATAACAAAAGGACTCATTGGTGGGGGCTGGGGCTGGTCAGGTGGAGGGCAGAGGTGACCAGGGGACCTGCCTGTGGTCCAGAGGCTGCTGGGGACCCACACAGCATCGTAGCTCTCCTCAGGGACAGCCAGGGTGCTACACGGCCTGAGTCTTAGGCTGAATTTCTGTACATGGGTGACGGAAACCCACAGGCAGATCAGAACGGTACCTCTCATCTTTGGTCCTTGGAATCCTCAATGTTGCTGTTTATCTTTAAGAAACCAGAGAAACACACATGCCCAGCCTCAGGGTGGTGACACATTGTATGACTCCTTTTTTATATAACATTCTCAAAGTGACACAATGGTAGAAATACAAAACAGATTAGAGGTCATCGGGAACTAGACTGGAAGGAGCAGGCAGTGGTGGGGTGTGGGGATGGCTGTAAAGGGGCAAGGAGAGACCTCTGTGAGGGCGGAAACGTCCTGCACTTACTCTACACTATGAGTGTGTACTGCAGATCGTGTAGTACCCCATTCACAGGCATCCTGTTCGTCTTTATGTGCCAGCTAAAAAGAAGTTGAATTAAGAAGTATTCTGTATCTTAAATGGTGGTGAGATGCAAACCTACCCACGTGAAAAAATTGTATCAAAATAAGCACACACGTCGATGCAGATGATTGTGGGTTAAACAGGAGAAATATAAATATGAGTGGTGAATTATACACAATTCAGTATAGGTATCCTGGATCTGGTATTATCCTGTTGGAAATACTACTAATGGGGGGAACCTGGGTAAATACGATCTGCCTGTATTATTTTTCACAACTGCTTGTGGCTCTACAATTATCTCAGTAAAAAATTTTAATTTAAACATCACAGAGAAGGTCTGAGAGTAGAGTAGTTGTCATGGAGATAAATGCATGGGAGGCGTGGGAAGAGCACCAGGAAGGCATTGGAAGCAGGGTAAACAGCCACTGCAGAGATCCTGAGCTGTGGGGGGACCAATGTGCCCCAGGAGAGCTCTGTGTCTCTAATGCTAAAGGAGACAGGAAACGCTGGAGGGTGCAGAAGAGATGTTTAATGCTGACACAGTAAGCATGCGTTTACCCACCTTCCCAGCCCCTGAACAGGCAGGTTTAAGAGACCTGTTAAATCTGGGGAGAGAGCAGAACAGGAAGATCCCACAGCCGGGACAAAGCCCAGCAGAGTATGCTTGAGCACGTCACGCCTGCCTTTGCACTGACACAGCTCCCGAGAAGCTGAGTATTCCAGAAGACAGGGGTGTAGGAGAAAAGCACCTTTAGAAGCAAGTTTGCTAGAGTGATCCTGAACCACAGAGAGAGCTATACATGAGTGACAAAGTGAACTTTATGTGTCACACTCCTGAGATCTCCAGGATCCATACAGCAGACATGACTTGACCTGCCCACTGCAGAAAGGTCTTGAGAAGGGAGTGGACTTACTCCGTTTATATTTCAGCAAGGCTTCTCAACCTTTTTGAGAATGAGTTGAAGTGAGCAAGCAGGCGATTCACTCCAGAATAAATAATCTTCAGGTGAGAGTGGCTTTGACCACCATGTTCAGGTTGCAAGGAGTGGTTTCTGAAGATACTTTGAAGATAGACTTAGCGGGGTTTTCTGATGGATTAGATTTGGTGAGCCTAAGATAGGAGCCAAAGATTACACCAGATTTTTATCCCAAGTGGTTGAAAGAGTTTAGAAGATGACTGAATAGAGGAGGTGTCTATGGCAAGTGCTGCTTGGGGAAGGTGGGACTGGGTTCAGAGAGGACACTTTGGGCACTGTGGAGTCTGAAATGCTGGCAGGTCCACGAAACAGGTCTGGGCTGGAGTCAGGGTGCCAGGCAGAGGGAGGCTGGGCCTTTCTAGCTCTGTCCTCAGCAGGGCCCTGCTGCCAGGGCATGCATGGTTATGGGTTGGTTGTTCTTCCTTATCTAAATGCCTTCCTAAGGAGATACAGCCCCAGACAGAATTGAGCCATGGAAAACTCTCTCCTGAGGTTGAACGAGGCCACCAGGCTTGTCCTCTGCTTTCTGCTTTAGAGAATCCCTAAAAGGGGCAGATTCCGCTCCTACATAACCGTCAAATTCTTTTTAGTATTACTGTCTCCTGGTACTGAAGATCGAGCCCAGGGAGTGCTGAGCTACACCGCCAGTCCTTTACTGTAAATTTTATTTTAAGGATATGGTCTCACTAAGTTGTCCAGGCTGGGTTTGAACTTGTGATCCTCGTATGTCAGTCTCCTCCTCAGTCTTCCACCTCAGCCTCCCCAAGTGCTGGGATTGCAGGGGTATGCTACCTGGCCTTGCTAAACTAGCTTATTCTTAATAATTCAGATTCCTCAGACTTCAGTTTGGGCCTGCAAAAGCTTTGTCATTGGCACCGTCATTTCTGGTGCCGAGCACATTCTGCCCAGAGGGAGCAACTCTGTCCTGCGGAGGTGTGCGCTTCTCCCGGCCCTCACTGCAGGAACTGCAGCTGCCAAAGAGGAAGCGTCCCAAAGCGGGAGCCCAGCCGCAAGACTCGCTTGTCACACAAAGAGCATTCTCCTATGCAAACAAAGTGCAGGACCTTACCCTCGCTCTCGGGTGACACGGTACACTGGGTTTTTGCAACAATTAATACTTTGCTCTTTGCTGGGTTGTAGGACACCAAGCATCGGTCAGCAGGTTTCCTTTGTCCTTGTGCGTGTAGGAGAGGAACAAGCAGAGATTCAATTGTATTACTTTGTGCTACAGTTTTCCTCCTGGCTAAGGACGAGTGCAGCCGGAGTGGGGAGAGTTTCCTGAGGCCCCTTACTGCAGACCCATGGGGACAGGACGCAGGAGAGAGGTCTGACCTGCAAACGTGAGCTTGGGGCCTTTGGACCCTTCCTGGGGTTAAAACTTTTTCTCTGCTCATCCTTTCCATATTCTCTTTTATGTGAAAACACACACACGCACGCACACACACACACACACGCAGCCTACCACCACCACACTGACCCAGCTGTCTGTCCATGCCAGTCTGAGATCTGCCTGACTGCTGTAAATTGCTCACTGAGGGTGACTTCTTTTCCTATCTTATCCATGGAACTGGTCCCAGGCCTTCCACTCACCTGAGCAATTGTCCTGCCATCTACCAAAGTTACTCCCCCCAAGCTCGTGCCTCCTACTTTTTTTCATTTTGTGACTAAATTAAGATTATGGTAAGGCAGGGATGTCTAAGAATTTAGCTTACTTTTTCTTTATTTTTCTCTTAGGACATGTGTAAACATCTCATCTTTCAACATGGGCAGCAATTGCTGGTAAGATTTTGGACTATACTTTAGACCAAGCATTGTGATGGTTTCTTATGAGACTCCTTATAGAGCTTGATTTCCCTCTGCTCTTTACTGAGGGAGGATGCAATGAGTAGCCACTGTCCGAAGCTCAGAAGAGAACATGAGATCTCTAAACTCCCAGAACTGTGAGAAAGGAATTCAAGTCACTTATAAGTCACCCAGTGTATTGTATCTTACTATAGCTTCCTAAAGTACATCAGTACTCAATTCGTAGAGTTGTAATTTAAGCAAACTTAATAGTTGATGCAAAGTACAAGTGTGCATAATATATGATAATGCCTAAATTCGTGTCAGCTTGTATTTGTTTACTAAGGAAAGTAGCATTTTTCCACAGGCCCACTTCTGGTTCTGGAGAGAGAAAGAACACCAAGAACCTTACTTGTATGAGGGTGCCTGTTGGTGAGGGACCGTTGACAGCACCATGAGTATAATGTTACTCAGACACACACACACACACACACACACACAGAGGCTCACAAATGTAATCACCATGACAACCCATCAACCCATTATGCTCAAAGCAATATACATTCCATATTCCAAATAGCTACCTTATAAGACATTGTTAGAGCACAATGTAATTGGGGTTGGTCTGCTCACGGACATGCACAAGTTAGAGGAACATGGTCTATGTGACTGACTCTATCGACTGTGTCTAATGCCTGGGGGATGAAGGCTCTTACATCCTCTGCAATTCTACTTCTATTTTCTTATGATCGCCATACCCCAATCAAGGCCAGAGATATTCATCTTGGTTGTTCGAAATGCAATTTCTTTCCTGACACTTCCCTGTCATAGATTGAAAATATTTTCCTTTGGTCACTTGTTCCTGTGAATACCAGTCTAAGATTCATCCTGAACAGCTTCCTCACCATGAACTTCCTTTGCCTTGGCAACCAGTCAGTGGGCCAACACTATTAACAATATAGTTTTAATTTCTGATTTACATGTATTAATTGTATGTATTGATAGGCTTCAGTGTGATAATTCAACTCATATATAGACCATACACTGGTCAAACGTATTCTCCCTGGATCCACGTTCTTCTCTCCATTCCCAACTTCTAGTAAGCACTGATCTACATTTAGATCAACCTATTTTAGCGTCTACATAAGAGAGATAACGTGAAGTGCTTGTCTTTCTGTGCCTGGTGCATTTCACTTGAAACCGTTCTCCAGTTCCATTCATTTTGCTGAAAATAACATGATTCAATTCTTCTTTATGACTGCATTATATTCCATCGCATGTTCATCTGTTGATGGGCATCTAGACTGATTCCACATCTCAGCAAATTGTCAATAATTGTCTTAGTAACTTTCTTATACCCAAAACCCACAATTTAAGGAGGAAAAGTTTATTTTTGCTCACAGTTTGTAGAGGTTTCCGTCCATAGTTGTCTCCCTCCAGCATAGGAAGGCAAGGCAGAGGGGGATGGCATAAAGGAAGCAGTCCATGGCATGGCAGGCAGGAATCAGCAAGAGCTCCTTCTTCTTTCCCTTTTCATTTCATCCAGGCTGCAAGCCTATTGGCTAGTGTTGCCCACATCCAGGGTGAGTCTTCCCTTTTCAGAAAATTCACTATCCACACCCATAACTATGCTAAGCCCATCAGTGAACTAATCCAGTGTCACACATCCATGATCGAGTCACTCCCCAGAGCCCCACCCTCAAGTCTATGAGGCCTTGGAGCATCATCTAGATATAAGACATAACAATAATGCTGTTCCTTTTGTATACTGATACCTTTTCCTTTGAATAAAGCTTATAGCATGTGGTGGGGGGATAGCTGGATCTTACAGTAAATCCATTTTTAATTTTTTGAGGAACCTCCACACTATTCTCCATGATGGTTGTACAAATTTACATTCCCACTGCAATGTATAAGAGTTTCTCTTTCTCCTCATCCTTGATAGCATTTGTTATTATTTTTTAGTTATAACCATTCTAACTGGACAGAGATGGTACCTTGCTGTGGTTTCAATTTGCATTTCCCTGGTGGTTAATGATATTGAACTACTTAATATATGTATTGGCTATTTGTATCTTTTCAGAGATG
>RJWM01008127.1:9533-74561 GCA_004363535.1 Dasyprocta punctata | reverse complement strand
TACCATTGCCCCCAAAGGTATCTGGGGGTCTGATCAGCCCCCAGCAGGGCCCTAAAGCATATGACTCACTAAGGATGGCTAAGATAAAAGCCCAACTACGGGGAAAAGAGCATATGAGACTTTCATCCTGGTGAGTATAAAAAGGCAGGCCAGGGTAGGTGGCTACACAGGCAGGAGACCAAGTTACTGATAGTATTCTTCCAAAAAGCATGAGGAAGTTGAATAAAGTGTTGGGAAGAACAACAGTGTGGGGGCAAAGGGACATATTAAACTTCAGGTGCCACACACATGGAACATGAATGGTACATAAATTTTTTTGTACCTGACAGAGCATAGTATCATCTGTTCCACAACTCTGTTAGTGGCAGAGGCTCTGGTGACTTTTAACTGTCTGACCTGTGCCCATAATGAGTGAAAAAATGACAAAAAAAAAGAGCAAAATAAAAGAAATTTTTTCTCCAAAAGGGTCTTAACTCTGGGCTGGTTCATCAAGAAAATGTTACCAGACTATGGGTACCAGGGAAATTCTTTTCAGGAGATTCATGTCCTGAACACACAGTTGGACAAGACACACAGAAAATGTAGTCTAGCCAGAAGAAAACTAGCCTGGCTTCCTGGTGACTACACGACCAGCACGGACTCCAGGGAGAGAAAGATGTGCCTCTTGAGAAACCGCCATGTTGGGCAGGGAGGCTCTAACCAGAAGAAAACTAGCCTGCCTTTCTGGTGACTGTGCAACTGGTGCAGACTCCAGGGAGAGAAAGATGTGCCTCCTATGTGCCTACCAGCATGCGGGCTAAGAATCAAGGACATTACCCTCCCCCCATAAGCAACCTGCTGATTCGGAGGACCAGCTAAATTGATAGCAACTAAGGTACATGAAGCAACTAAATGCTTGTATTGTTTGGTTGATTTTGCAGGCCGGGGGCCAGCAGTCTGAGCATCTCTTGGGAAGATGACAGTATGCAATGTAGCAAATATGGGGGATTTTCCTCTGTCTTGTTTTTGATGTCCAGTATTGTTCTCATTGTTTTGCTTTATTCTTTTTTTTTTTTTTTTTTTTCAGCACCGGGCATCAAACTCACAACCTCTCACCTGCCAGACAGGTGCATAAGCCACTAAGCCAAACTCCCGGCCCTAGTATTTTGAGGCAGGGTCGCACTATGTAGCTCAGTTCGGCTTTGTGCTCGCATTGTAGCCCAAGCCGGCCTCGAACTCACAACACTTCACCAACCTCAGCCTGAGTGCTGGGATTAAAGGCATGTGCTACCATGCCTAGCTGCTTTATTCTTTTTTTTTTTTTTTAACAGCACCGGGGCTCAAACTCACAACCTCGCGCCTGCCAGACAGGCGCTTAAGCCACTGAGCCAAACTCCCGGCCCTATGTTTTGCTTTATTCTGATTAATTTTTGTTTCTTTCTTTTTGTGTGTGTGTGTGTGTCATTTCACATTCCTGTTTTTATTGGTTTTATTGTGTTTTGTTTTGGGCTTGATTTTACTATACCTGATGGAATGGTCAACTATTCTGAAAATAACAAGATATACTATAGTAGCTATTGTTTTCATAATATCTTTCTTTGAAATTCTGTACCAGTTCTACTGCTTTGTTTTGATTGACTTTGTTCCGTTATGTTTTGTTGGATTTCGCTACCTTAAAAATAAAATAAAATAAAAAAGACACACAGAAAATGTAATGGGAATGCACATTTATTGAAGGTGGAAAGCAAATACACTCGGCAGAGTGATAGCAATGGTGAACAGACTCACAATGAAGATAAGGGAAAGGCATCTTTCATACCTAGAGTTCCTGGATTGGCTTCTTTCTCATGCAAATAGGGCATTGGGATATTGTCCCATAAGGAATTTACTTGGCCTGGCACAGATTTAAGCTGTCCTATCAAAGACTTGCTTGGCTTTGCACCAGATGTAAAGGAAGAATACAAGAGACCAAGATGGTAGAGCAGTAAGCAGCAGAGAAAACAGCCTCTCTGAGAGTCACCATCCAGACACTGGAATATAGCATTGTGAGTAAGATAAGAAGGAGGGAAGTGCGTCTACTGGACCCAGGAAGAATCTGAAGCACAAATTGAAACCAATGGAGTGAGTGAAGAGAGAAACTCCAACAAACAAGGAGGTAGCTGGCAGTTCCTTCTCCCCAAGATGGGACTCACTATGCAAGTGGAGCAGTTCAAACCTGCAGACCCAGAATGACAATGACAGCTGGTGACCTGGAGGCCTCTGCAGAGGGACACAGTAGTGGAGGGGAGCAGCAGATGTGAGGGACTGCACTGGCTGGTGGTGAGTGCAGAAGACTTAGTCCTCCTGTGGAAGACAGTGATTAACCAAGAGGTATCTTGGAGATAGCCAACTGAGCTCAGAACCCAGAACTACTGCTGGCTCCATCTAGCAGCTCCCAGCTGGGCTCAGGCCCCTGGAAATTGCCTGGATGGCAGCAAACCCAGTGAGTCTGGTCTCGGGGCAGACCTGATAAAATTATCCACTACACTGCTAAAAAAACTACTGCTGGCTTGCTGGGAGAGATCTGCTTAAATCGGAACTCTGTCTCCACAGGTTGTCTACTGGTAAAACCAGAGAGAACCCTGGAAGTGAACTTTTTTCTTTTTTCTTTTTCTTTCTTTTCTTTTCTTTTCTTTACTTTTTTCTCTTTCTCCTTTATTGTTTGGTCTTGTTTTTGTATGAGTATGAACATGGTTCCTAGCTTCTTTGTGGTTGTGGTTCTGTTCTGTTCTTCCTTTTATCTCTTCCACCTCTCTTTTCCTTCAGTCTTCTGCACCAGTTTCCCAAAGTTGGCATGATCCCGCTTTGTCCTCTGACTTTGCTTCTAATCTTTTCCTCTCCCACTTCTCTATTTTCTATTTTCTCCTTAATGCATTTTAAATTTTAACCCCTGAGGGCGAAATTGACTTGTACACTGCATATAATTTTCTGATTTGTTTTAGTTTCTGTTGTATAACCACAAATCCACTTCATATGGTTAAAAGTGGCAAATTAAGGGTTAGCTCAGTTTATCATTTGCTAGGATGTGTTTGATGCTATTGGTACCACTATAGCCAAAATCAACCTAACTGTTCTAAACAGCTGTTGGTCCTGGTATTCCATGACTGACGTTGACTAAGGGTCACAGAAAACACTGTGGCACAGTGCCAGAGAAACAGGGACTTGGCCAAATAAGCAACAACTTCTCATCTCCAACAAACTGAAGAGGTAAGATCTTCCAGCAGACTCAAACCCAAAATCCATCTACACCTGGAGGATACCTCAGAGAAGTAGCCATCATCTAGGGATCTAAATACTAGCAATAAAGCAACCCACCATAGGCAATTTACAAGTAAATGAAGACTTACAAATAGCACTTTTAAATTAGGCATAGTGGCACACACACTCAAGAGAGAGGCTGAAGCAAGAGGATCACTGAGAGTTCAAGGCCAGTCTGAGCTACATAACAAGTTCAAGGCCAGCCTGAACTACATAGCAACACCCTGTCTCAAAACAACAACAACAAAAAAAAAAAAAAAAAAACAAAAAAAAACAAAAAAAACCCAGTGCTTTTCTGATTGGTTCCATGTACAGTGCTCAGGAGAGTGCTCTGCCATTGAGATGCATCTTCTACCAAGTAAGAATTCTGCTCTGCTCCCACCCAGGGTGTTTTTGTCCCTTCATTGTAGAGTGCATGCAGACTGCAAGTCTACCTGGGATCCAAGGGCCATAGTACGGACTGTTATAGGCAGGGCATGCAGTGCCGGCAGGTACCTCCTCCTCTCCAGCTTCCTCCCTTTCCTATGGATGCCTTGCTTTGCCGGTCAGTGGGGACAGCCCAGTCCTCCACAATGGTGGCCCCTGCATCCCATGTCTCCTTTCCAGGCTTTTCTACCCTCCCTCTCTTCTCCCCAGGTCCCCCATGTTACTGTTCTGTGATTTCAATAGATGAAAGTATTTTATCACAGAAGACAGTGATGCTCAGAGGAAAGAATGGAAGAAACCAACACACGGCAATTAGAAACAATCAATACTCATACAACCAGAGAGCTGGAGAAAGACAGAGACAGAGGTTAACCAGCTGCTGAATAAGTGATGCCTGTGACTTTTCCAACTGTGGCAAGGCAAAAAGCGAGCAAAAAAACAGGCAACTCTGCGCATCTTATAATCTAAAGAGCTTATAAACGGTCACATAGATAGCTAGTGAAAGCCAAGCTCTTCTGTTATGTAACAGACTTTTTTGTTCACAGATGTGTATCCTGTCTTTGGTTCCCTTGTCTATCCTGGAGGTCTGGAACTCTGACATGGCACAGGAAACTGGACTCATTGATAAATTAATCTACAGTTCCCACACTGTTCAAGGATCTATATATCCAAGCTAACTCCTTCCTTACATTACTCTTAGATTTGGGGAAGGAGGGTTATAGTTGTGGACTGATCCGCGGCACCCCTCACCTCAGCACCCTAGTGCCTCCTCTTGCCATGATTCTCCCATAAAATGATGTCAGAAGGGTCAAAGGGGTCCACTTGCTCTATAGGACTAGGACTCCAACGCCAGTCGACAAAATGCTTGTTACTTATCAACAGTGCACTAAATATAGAAACTGAAAGCACCAATGTAGAAACTTGCAGCAAAATTTGACTTGAAGCCAGGCGTTGTGGCATGTCTATAGTCCCAGGCACTGAAGGCAGAAATGGAAAAGGTCATTTGAGCCCAGGAGTTCAACACTATAGCAACATATAGCAACTCTGCCTAAAAATAAAAAAAAAATTAAAAAAAAGACTTTGCTCAACATGCAAGCTCCTGATCATCTTCCAAGAATTCACTTTTCATTATATTTTACAAAAATTGTCTGTCACATATTGAAATTTGTTTTTGCTTGTCCGCTTGTTTGTTTGTCTTTGGTAGTGGGGCTGGAGATCAAACAAGGGCCTCACAAGTTAGGCAAGAGTTGCAGCCCAGGCTGGGAACTCTAAAAGATAGTCATTCACTGGAAGCATGCTAACATTTTCTGCCGAAATCACCCGAGTCCCCTTCCAGGGTCTGAGCAGCCCTCTGTCCATGAATGGGGACCCCCACACACACACCTAAACGGGAAAGAGGGACTTGAAGTCACAGTGCAATCAGGTTTATTGCTAAACCTGAGAGGGACCACTCTGTGGGAGCAGAACAGAGAAGGTGTCTTACAGGCCAAGAGATTTTTCTAATAGTATCTTTCAGTGGGTTTTGAGGGGCTGGGTTGAAGAAATTATGGGCTCTGTGTCCTCTGTGACCTACTGACATGTGCTCTGTGACCTAAGTAAAACGAAACCTAGGTTTCTCAAGATAGCAATGTGCTCATTTGAACTGACAACCCTGTCCTGCCTCTGTCATCACCCCCGACCCCAACACGGGGCCAGGAATAGTTATTTGCAAGGTGAAATCAGAGGTTGGGCTTATGAGTTGGGGTGTCCACCTGTGTGTGTGTAGGGGCTCAACAGGGTGGAGCTGGGGGATGGAAAGAGATGAGCAGGCTGAGAGCTGGGGAGCTGGGAGTCAAAGGGGGCTGGTTCTGAGCTCATACTTGGCCTTCCAAGCCGATATGACACCACATATCAAGGCCAGAGGAAGGAGTGACCTTAACAGCCCGCTAGCTGACTGCGGGACCCTTCCACATCTAAACATAGGTATGTGGGCTGCTATGGGTCACTTACCCCGAGTCCTGTGAACCTTCTGGGTAGGCCTTGCCTCTAAGGCACACCTGGACAGAATGCCCAGGAGCCTGTTAAACAGCATGCACTTTGCACATGAGGTTTTTTTGAGGGGAAGGTGGTACTAAATTACCTGGTTTGAACTTCTAATCCTCCTGCCTCAGCCTCCCAGATTAGCATTTTTTTAAATTTTATTTTAAAGAGAACAAAACCATACAAAATAAAGCCAATCAAAACAAAATGGTGACAGTGATACAGGACTTCAAAACAAGATAATAGGAAATAAACAATGATTATCATAATGCCTCTCGTTATCTTCAGAATTGCTGCCCTTATCATCAGACATAATAAAATCCAACAAAACAGAACAGAATAAAACTAATCAAAACAGAACACTGAAGAAAAAAACAATAAAATGGAACAAAACAAAACAGTGAGAACAATATTGGATTTCAAAAACAAGACAGAAGGAAATCCCCCATAGTTGGTATGTTGCATATTGTTATCCTCTAAATAGATGCTCAAACTACCAGCTTTAGGACTGCAAAGTGAATCAAACCATAAAAAAGTTCAGTTGTTTTTGTACCTCAGTTGCTATTATCTCAGACTGTGATCCTCTGAATCAGCCGGGAATTTTTTTGTTTGTTTGTTTTTGTTTTTTAGGTGTTTTGTTTTGTTTTGTTTTGCAGTAGTAGGGATTGAACTTAAAACTTTATGCCTGCCAGGCAGGCGCTTAAGCCACTGAGCCAAACTCCCAGCCCTATTTTTATTTTATTTTATTTTATTTTATTTTATTTTATTTATTTTTTTTTTTTTTTTTTAGGCAGGGTCACACTATGTAGCTCAGGCCGGCCTTGCTCACGTCGTTGTAGCCCAAGCCAGCCTTGAACTCACAATGCTCCTCCTACCTCAGCCTCCTGAGTGCTGGGATTAAAGGCGAGTGCCACCATGCCTGGATCAGCAAATTGGCTTCTTGTTTCTCTTCCCAGCCCTGCATGACCAGATAAGCATTTTATTGCACAGCTTTCAAATAAGAACCTGAGCCAAAGCATTTAATAACCACTGACTAAGATGTTGCAGAAAATCTAACAGGGCAACTAGCCAGTTCCATTAGCTTCTCCAAAGAAAGGGTCACAGCCACCTCTTCTTCTTTGTGTAGGTGTGAGGTGGACCTGGAGAAAAGTCACCATGTGCAACTAGGGGGGAGGCCACCTGTGTTCTTCCACTTTCCCTTCTAGCTCCATAGACCAGAATTTCCACATTTCTAGGAGTCTTCCCTTCTCTTTTGGCAGAGAACCAACCCCTAGGCCCAAGCCTCACAGTCTCTGTCCACCCAAAAGCTCTGCAGGTTCAGCGGCTCCAGTCCTGGGTAGCTGCACCACCCACTGGCAAGGGTTTGTCCCTCCCTCCCTCCTTCTATTCCTTCCTTCCTTCCTTCCTTCCTTTCTTCCTTCCTTCTTTCCTCTTTCTTTCTCTTTTCCTATTCTCTTTCCCTTCCCCCTTCTCTCACCTTTTCCGTTTTTCAAGACTGGATCTGGCTGGGTAGTTCAGGTTGACCTGGAACTTGCAATCCTCCTGCCTCAGCCTCCCAGAGTGCTGGGCTTTACAGGCATGGCCACTGTCCCCTGCTTCTTGTAGGTCCTTGAGTAAACCCAAGCACTTTTTCTCCTCCTAGTCCTGTTATAGAGCTGGGTCTGAGAGGTTCTGTTATCAGGTAGCCTGCTTCTAAAAGTGGCTCACCAGCTAAACTTTACCCAGTTGGAGTTGCTCACCTCTCCTTCCAGAGTTGGATTCCAGGTTCTTCTTTTTCTGAACAAAGAATTGAATGAAATGAGCAAAAAGCAATAGCATACCCCCAGCTGATATGTTTTGAAACTTTGTTGTAGTTTTTCTTTCTTCTTCTTTTTTATTCTTTTTATCTTTGAAATAAAATGGATTTGGGGGGAAAGCAATGGCAAATTTGTTCAAGAAAGCAAAAGTGAAAATCAGGAGAGAAACTGGTTCTGCAGCTTGATTCTCAGATGTAGTGTGTATTTTTATCTTTATTGTTACCCTCTTTTTCTATTTAATCAGCCCAAGCTTGCTCTGCAGAGTGATGAAGGGTCATTTTTTGATAGTTTGGAAAAGAAGTCAAAGACATTAGCAAGTCCTTGACACTTAAGCTTCATTTTATAACCTGGTGAAACAGGCTGGGACCAGAAATTAACAATAGAACATCGATGAACAATGGCTCCAAAAATGTGCAAGTCAGTACCCTTTGGCATAAGCCTTTTATCTTCAATATTACCTATATTTATTGAGATGTTTATTCAACTATAACAGGTAGAGTGCAAGAACACAGACTCTTCTGTGTTTTGTTATTAGGAAATTTAATATTCTCCCATTTTAATTATAACAATGGTGAATGACTATACTTGATAAAATATCTGTGGTTGGTCTTTTTTTCTTTTTCTTTTTTGTTACCAGAAATTGAACTCAGGACCTTGTGCTTGCCAGGCAAGCACTGTGCTGCTGAGCTACATCCCTGGCTCTTCTTTCTTTCTTTCTGTATTTTTTTTTTTGACCATTGAATCATGAAAATTTTTATTATAAGACTCTATTTTGTAGACATGAAGACCTTTTGTAATCATTGGCTCCAGGTAATATGAATATATAAAGTCTGAATTAGATAACAGAAAGTTTGTAACCCAAAAGCAATAATGATTAGTCACTAGAGTATTTATATTGCCATTTTTATTTTATAGGCATACCTATATAAGAAGTTAAATCTTTCTCTGAGAGGTACTTGAAGGTATACTCAAATAACATAAGGGGAATATACCAAGAGAGGGGAAGGACATGTTTTGGAAAACTAGTGAGACGAGTAATAAAAATTTTATATGGCTATAAGTTACATGTGAAGCTGGAGACTGCCAGGAGGGGCTGGTGCAGTATTTGGAGCTCCTTTTTATGTCTACCTAGCTTCTAATTTAATATCATATAAATATATAGATAAAGATAGAGGTAATTTTGGTTATATGTTTGGTTATATATATTCTGTTTGTCAAGGTCAGTTAAAGCTCTGCAGGGGTCACATGTGGGGTGATGGCAGGAGCCTTTTAGCTCCTCTAAAGGTTTTTTGCTCTATCAGTGTTATCTGCCAGAATGGGTCATGGTCATGCTTGTTCATATGGCTTCCCTTAGAAGCACAGGGGACATTTCCTCCTTTGGCGACCCTCCTGTTAGCACAATGTGCTCTGGTTGGCTCCTGTGCTCTGAGGTCCAATAATCTTCCTGTTCAGGAGCCTGGGCAACTCACCTGAATTATAGGATCTTTTAGAGGGGTTTCCTCATGCTCTAGGTTCTGAGTGACCTTGGAGAGCCAGAGCCAAACTATTTGCTGTCCTTTGCCCAGTTACCCTTTTTAGCTTTGGTCTCACAAGCCTCAGTTGTTGAACACCCAGGAGGCCAGTTACACCAGAATCAAAAGGAAAGCAGTAGGTTTAACTATCATAATCTTATCTGGATGTCAAGCACTTTGAAATATAAGGTGTGACCAGAGAATTGCTATTTCTTTTACCAGTTACAGTTTTTTTTGTGTGGCACTAGGGATTGAACTCACAACCTCACACCTGGCAGATAGGCATTTAAGCCACTGAGCCAAACTCTAGTTATTTTGAGGCAGGGTCACACTATGTAGCTCAGGCTGGCCTTGCACTTGTGTTATAGCCTAAGCCGGCCTCGAACTCACAACGTTCCACCTACCTCAGCCTTCCAAGTGCTAGGATTAAAGGTGTGTGCCACCACGCCTGGCTTAATCACAGTTGTTTTAAAGTCAGATTCAGGAAACTTTTTTATTTGTTTGGGGGGTTTTGTTTTGTTTTCTTTGAGACAGGATCTTGCTGTGCAGTTTTGGCTGGCCTTCAATTCACCATGTAGCCCAGGCTGGCCACAAACTTGTAGTGGTCCTCCTGTTTCAAATGCTGGTATTACATACCTACACCACCACACAAGTGGAGAATAAAGTTTTACAGGGAAAATTTGAAATCAAGAGCAAATGTAACTTTTACTTTACAACTATGGTAGTCCAGACACGGTAGTGCATACCTGGGCTACATAGTGAGTTCAAGGCCAGACTGAGCTACAGGGCAAGACCCTGTTTCAAAATAAAACAACCAACAATTATGATGCAGTTATTATATTAGAAGCAGCCAGATTTGGCTTTTTTGACCGGTTGGTTGGGTTTTTTGAGACAGTCTTGCTATGTAGTTCAGACTGGCCTTGAATTCACTGTGTAGTTCAGGCTGACCTCAAACTTGCGGCAATCCTCCTGCCCCAGCCACCTGAGTGCTAGGATCACAGGTGTGTGCCACAATGCCTGGTTATGATTTTTTTGTCTCTGAATTTTTTTTTTTTTTTTGTCTTTTTGACACAGGGTTTCACTATGCAGTTCAGGCTGACCTTGAACCTACAGCAATCCTGCTGCCTCAGTCTCCTGAATGCTGGATTACATGCATGCACCACCATGCCTGGCATTAAACTCAAATTTACAACTTAGTTTTATAGTATATTTTGTCTTTAGATGAATATACATCTTTAGTCCCAGATATACAGGGTGTGTTATAAATTAAGATAGTAGTTGTTTATTTGACTAATCATACTCTGCTAAAAAAATTTTACAAGTCAACATTTAAATAATCTTTAATTCTTAAAACTCAGCTTTTTTTTTTTTAAGTAACCAAATCCTAACAATGGAAAATACAAGAAATTATCTCAGAAAATATCAAACCCACGGTTATGATTCTAGTTCTTATAAGTTTAATCAAAAGTATTTTAATGTCATAAAAAGTCATTGCTTTAGACATAGAAAATTTAACCTTATAATTATAATATATGCATTATATGACTGGAGAAAAATTGAAGATGCTATGCTCCCCATCAATGGAGAAAACTGAGGTAAATTGGTTTAGGAAACTGCTTTTTCAGCCATAGAAGGAAATTTTGTCCAATTTTTTTAGACCCAAGGACCCTACTGAAGGGAAATCTTTTTTTTTTAAGTTTTTTGAGACAAGGTCTCGCTCTATACTTCAAGCTGGCCTTGAAATCACAGTAAACATCCTGTCTCAGCCTCCTGAGTGTGGAGGTTACAGGCATGTACCCACCACATCTGGCTAAAATATCACTTTAATGTAAAATTAAATATTAGAGAGACTTCCAAGAAGACGGTAGAGTGGTAAGCAGGTAAGCAGCAACAAATTATTCTCTCCATGATTCAGAATCCAGACACTGGAAAATAACAATTTGGGGAAGAAAAGAATGAGGGAGGTAGATCCTCTGGACCCAGGAAGGACCTAAAGGGAAATTTGGAGCTCACAGAGAAAGTGAAGAGACACAGAACTCAGTGCAGAAAAAGGAGGGGGTAATCTGCATTTTTACTGATCACTGTAAGTTTGAGACCAGCCTGGGTTACAAAGTGAGTTCAAGTCAGCCTGAACTGCATAGCAAAACTCTGTCTCAAAAAAAGAAAAGAAAAAAGAAAAAGAAAGAAAGAAAAGAAAAGAAAAGCAAACTCTACTTAAAGTAACATGCAGCAGAGTCAACCAGTATAAGGACAGAGTATCAGATCTAGAAGATAGACTTGTGGTCAGTGATTATCAAATTAAAGACTTCTTAAAAATAGCAAGGAAGCCCAGCATTGCAGAGCACACCTGTAATCCCAGCCCTCAGAAAGTTGAGGCAAGGGGACCCCCTTTGAGTTTGAGGCCAGCCTGGGCTGCAAAGTGAGTTCAAGGCCAGCCTAAACTGAATAGTGAAACCCTATCTCAAAAAGATTTTTAAAAAGCAGAGAGAGAGAGTGAGACAGAGAGACAGAGAGAGAGAGAGCACAAGGAACTATGAAGAATCAATCCAACAGCTGCTAAATGATGCCAAGAAAATTAGTACAAGATTAACTGGAGAAAAGAACCCCCCACCCCACCCCACCATAAGCAACCAGCTAATTTGGAGGAACACAGGTGGAGAATGATAACAACTGAAGTAAAGAAACAACCTAAGAGTTGTATTGTTTAATTGACTTTGCAAGGCTAAGGCCAGTAGTCTGAGCAACTCCTTAGAGGATAACAACATGCAGTATAGTAACTATTGTGGATTTCCTACTGTCTTATCACTGTATTGTTTTGTTTTATTGGTCTGCTTCATTCTCTTTAAAATAAAAAAAGATTAATTGGAATCAATAAGAATCAGAAAATAGCACAAAGGGTATGAAAAATGTGTGCACAGAAGTAATAGTAGAAAACTTTCCAAGCACGGGAAAAGAGCTTGAGATACAGATAAATGAGGTATGTAGATCTCCAAATAGTCATAATTAGGAGAAAGAAAAAAAAAACTTACACCAAGGTATGTAATAGTCAAGAAGAACAGAATATCCAAGGCTGTTACAAGCCAAGTGTGATGGTGCACACCAGAACTAGGGAGGCTGAGGCAGGAGAATTGCAGGAGTTCAAGGCCACCCTGGATCATGTAGTGAGTTCAAGACCAACCTGAATTATGTAACAAGGCACTGTCTCAAAATAAAATAAAATAGAATAAAAACTGTCAGAGAAAAGAAGTCACCTATAAAGGAAAGCCCATCAGACTTCTCAACTCAAATTCTTAAATGAAGAAGAGCTTGGAGTAAAGTACTTCAAGCCCTAAAAGAAAACAACCTTCAACCAAGATTGATGTACGCTGCAAAATTATCTTTTAAAATTGATGAAGAAATAAGATATTTCCATGATAAAAACACCTGAAGAAATTCATGAACACTAAACCAACACTCCAAAAAGCTCTGAAGAATACTTTTTAAAAAAACAATGAAGACAACAGTTCCAAGAATCCCAGTAGAATGAATTCACCTGGCAAGGAAAACAATTGAAACAGAAGGGAAACAAAGGAAACCAACAACAGGAAAGCAATACAACAAGGATAAGTCAGATCGTACTGGTTGTAACCATCAATGTGAATGGTCTCCATTCACCAATCAAAAAATAAAAAAAGATTGGTAGAATGGATCAAGGAACAAGACACAAGAACCTCTGCACACGGTAGCACATGACTGTAATCCCAGCACTCAGGAGACTGAGACAAGAAATCATCACTAGTTCAAGGCTAGCCTGGACTACACAGTGAGTTCAAGGTCATCTTGGATTACATAGTGAGACTCTGTCTCAAAACAACAAAACAAAACAAAAAAAAAAAAAAAAAAAAAAAAAAAAAAAAAAAAAGAAAAAGAAAGAAACAAGATCAAAAAATATGTTTCTACATACAACAAACACATTTCACTCAAAAAGAAAATCGTAGACTAAAAGTCAAAAGGTGAAAAACAATTCTTCATGCAACAGGAATCCTGAACAAAGCAAGTTTTGGAAGCTGTAGAAGCTGGAAATTGACCACAGGTGCAAGGCTGGAGCATGACCACCCAAGAACAAAGAGCACCTGGGGCAGCCACATGAAGAAGTTGCTTAGCCCAGGACGCACCTAGCCCCAAGACAATCTGAACAGTGGGTTGCTAGGACAACAGGGTGTAAATTGCTAAAAGGTATAAATAAATGCTCCAGCAGTGAGGGGCCAGTTGCTTCTTTCCCATCAGGAAAGTAAGGGCTCCACCTGACACTAACTTTGTCTCTCCTTTATTTTCTCATCCTCCCGTGGTCCTTCACCCAAGGGTAGCTAATCTGTTTTCACACAAAGTGGGTAGCAGGCCAAGACTGATCAGAAGAGACAATGAAAGTCACTACATACTTGTTAAGGGAACAATCCAAGAGGAAGAGATAACAATCATAAATACATACGAACCAAATACCTGTGCACCCAACTATATAAAACAAACACTGATGGATATGAAAAACCAGGTAAGCACTAATACAGTTGTAATGAAAGACCTCAGTGCCCCACTGTCACAAATAGATCAACTAGATGAAAAATCAACAAAGAAATATCAGAGTTAAACAAACCCTTTGAACAAATGGACTTAGTAGGTCTCTATAGTATTTCATCCCATGACAGAACACACATTCTTCTCAGCAGCACTTGGGTCTTTCTCCAAAATAGACCACATACTAGCTTATAGAACATGCTTAAGTAAATGCAAAGGAAGTGAAATTACCCCATACATATATCAAATCATAGTGCAGTGAAATTGGAAATCAATGGCAAAATAAACCACAAAAATTACATAAACACATGTAAATTAATAGCACCCTCCTGAACAACCAATAGGTCACAGATGAAACTAAAGAAGAAATTAGATGGTTTCTACAATTAAATGATAATGCCAGCATGACATACTGGTATTTACGGCACGCAGTGAAAGCAGTCTTTTTTTTTTTTTTTTGAGACAGTGTCTTGCTATGCAGTTTAGGCTGGACTTGGGCTCACTTTGTACCCCAGGATGGTCTCGAACTCACAATGATCCTCTTGCCTCAACTTCCCGAATGTTGGGATTACAGGAGTGGGCCACCACGCCCAGCTTTTGATTTTTTTTTAACAACGTATTTTTTTTTTTTTTTTTTTTTGGTACCAGGAATCAAACTCATGAGCTCAAGCTTGTCAGGTAGTCACTTGTGCCACTGAGCTAAATTCCCAGCCCTGAAAGCAGTCTTATGAGGGAAATTTGTAGCAGTGAATTCCAACATCAGGAAAACAGTGAGTTCAAATAAATAACCTAAAGTTAAATCTCAGATTTCTAGAAAAAGAAGAGCAAGCTAAACCCAAAGCGAGTACAAGGGAGCAAATTATAAAGATCAGAGCAGAAATTAATGCAATTGAGATAAGAAAATAATTCAAAGCCTGGTGTGGCAGCGCACACTTTTAATCCCAGCACTCTGGAGGTTGAGGTAGGAGGAGCATTGTGAGTTGGAGGCCAGCTTGGGCTACAATGTGAGCAGGGCCGGCCTGAACTACATAGTGCGACCCTGCCTCAGAAAAATAGGGCCAGGAGTTTGGCTCAGTGGCTTAAGTGCCTGCCTGGCAGGCACGAGGTTGTGAGTTTGATTCCCTGTACCAAAAAAAAAAAAAAAAAGAAAAGAAAAATAATTCAAAAAGTAAATGAATTGAAGAATCAGTACTTTAAAAGATTAAATAAAATAGACAAACCTTTAGCTAACCTTATCAAAAAAAGGAAAGAAAAGACTCAAATCACACAATTAGGAATGATAAGGGTGAAATCACAATGAATCCTGCAGAAATTCAGAAATCATCAATACGCACTGTAATGGTTGATTGATCATGTCAATTTGAGATGTTTAGAATTTTAACTAAATCAGGTCAGCAATTCTACACCCTAGGGTGTGGAAGACCCACCCTAAGGCGGTTCCTCAAATGGTATAATGGAAAAATGAGGAAGGACGGACTGGTTTCTGTATTTTGGAGGAGCTCCAGCCTTCACATTCAGCTTGGACGTCATCTCCTGGATTCCAGTGCAGATTCTTCAGCTTCCATCAGACTCTTCAGCCTTCTGACATAGACGCATCAGGCTCCTGATACAGACTTGCACGCACACTGCTGTGAACTCCAGACCTTGGATTGAAACCTCTGATCTCCAGTGTGCAGACGCACTCTGCATGCTTCCTCATCCAACTCCACTGGTGACCATGATAAGCCAATCTTACAAGTTCTTATATATTTGTGTATCTTGTGTTATATCTATTTCTGTAGTAAAACACTAACTGATATATCTACTTTGAGAATTTTACTCTAATAAGATGAAAAACTCAAGAAATAGACAGATTCCTAGATACATTCTAAGTAACTCAATATCAGTCAATAAAATTGAAGCAGCAATTTTAAAAACCTATCAACAAAGAAAAGTCCCAGGTAGTGATGGATTCACAGCTGAATTCCACAAGAAATTAGAGAATACCTAATGCCACTACGCCTCACTTTAATGGGGTGCAATACTCCCAAACTCATTCCTGGAAGCAGCCTTTACACTGATATCTAAACCTGAGAATCATACCAAAAAAAAAAAAAACTACAAGTCAATCTCACTAATGAACATAGATGGGAAAATCCTCAATAAGATACCGGAAAACAGAATGCAGGAAATCACCAAAATTATACATTATGACCAAGTAGGATTCATCCCAGGGATTCAGGAATGGTTCAACATATGAAAATCAATAAATGTAATATACCATATTAGTAGAACCAAAGACAAAACCACATGATCATCTGAGTAGATGCAGAAAAAGATTTGACAAAATCCAACACTTTTTCAAGATAAAAACTCTACAGAAAATTGGAATAGAAGGTCTTTATCTCAATCTGCTAAAAGTCATTTATGACAAACAAACAGCCAGTACCATGATCTAAATGATCAAAAATTGAAAGCCTTCACTCTAAAATCAGGGGCAAGACAAGGATATCCACATCACCACTTCGGTTCAATATAGTTCTGCCAGAGCAGTTGGACAGGAAAAAGAAATAAAAGGAATATAGATAGGAAAGGAAGAAGTGAAATTATCATTATTTGCTAATGACAGAGGACCCCAAAAACTCCACCAAAAGACACCCAGAATGAATAGCCAAATTTAGTATCATAACAATACAAAGTCAGCATTCAAAATTCAATAGCATTGCCGAGTGTGGTGGCAAACACCTGTAATTCCAGCACTTGGGAGGCTGAGGCAAGAGGATCGCCATAAGTTCAAGGCCAGCCTGAATTACAGAGCAAGATCCTGACCAAAAAAAAAAAAAAAAGAGAGAGAGAAAGAAAAAACTACAATACTCTGAAAAAGGAGATTGAAGAGGAAAATGGAAAGACTCTCCCATTCTTGGATAGGGAACCAATATAGTGAAAACAGCCATGCTTTCAAAACAGTTATACATATTTAATGCAATCTCAATCAAAATACCAATAGCATACCTCACAGAACTAGAGAAAAGAATCCTAAAATTCATATAGAACCAGAAGAGACCCAGAATAGCAAAAGTGATTCTGGGCAACAAAGGCAAGGAAAGGGGCATCACAATCTCTGATTTGAGGTTATACCACAAATGTACCATGATAAAAATAGCATGGTACTGATCAAAAAAGAAAACAAACAAACAAAAATACCTAAGAATCAATGGAACAGAATGTAGGATGCAGAAACAACTCCAAACACACTCAGCTACCGTATCTTTGACAAAGAGACCAAGAACATTCACTGAAAAAAAGACAGACTCTTTAATAAGTGTTGCTGGGCCAGGGATATAGCTCAGCAGTACAAGCACCTGTCTGGCAAGTGTGAGGTTGTGAGTTCAGTCCCTGGTACCCTCAAAATAATAATAATAATAATAATAATAATAATACGTAGTACTGGGAAAACTGGCTTTCCACATGCTGAAAATAGAACCTAGACCTGTATGTCTTGCCATGTACCAAACTAAAATCGAAGTGGATCTCAGACCTAAATATAAAGGAATAAACAATTTGCTGGAATAGGTAAAACTCTAAAAGACATAGGTGTAGGTAAAGGTTTTATGAACAAAATCCTGATCACAGAGGAAATATTACAAAGAATCAACAATTGGAATCACATCAAATCAAAAAGCTTCTGTACAACAAAACAAACCACTAACAGAATGTAGAGACAACCAACAGAATGGGAAAAAAATTTTACTAGCTACTCCTCAGACAAAAGACTAACATCTAGAATATATAAAGAACCCCAGAAAATCGGACCTCTCAACTTTAAAGACACAATCCAAAGATGGGCATCTGAAATGAATAGGTACTTTTCAGATAAAAAAATAAAAACAGCAAATAAATACTTGAAAAAACATTAAACATCACTGGTCATTCAGTAAATGCAAATTAAAACAACACTGAGATACCATCTCACTCTAAAAAGAATCAATCAGGAAATCAACCAATAAGAAGTGCTGGCAAGCTGTGAGGAAAAAGGAACGCTTCTCCAACTGCTAGTGGAAGTATAGACTGGTGCAACCACTGTGGAAATCAGTGCAGAGATTCCTCAAAAAACTAAAACTAGAGGTTCCATTGACCCAGTTATTCTTCTTCTAGGTGTCTTCTCAAAAGAGTTAAAAGCATCATACCACAGTGATACATTCAAATCTATGTTTATAGAAGCACAATTTATAATACCTAAATCTTGAAAATGCCCATAAATGAATGAATGGATATAGAAAATGTGGCGCTTTTACACAATGCAGTACTACTCTGCCATAAAGAAAGAAAAATTTGAATCATTTGTAATAAAATGGATGCACCTCAAGAGCATAACCTTAAGAGAACTAAATCAGACGCACAATTTAAGTACACCATTGTTTCTCTTTTGTGAGAAGCCCAAAGGATAAATAAAGGGCGTAACAGAAGATAAATATTGGAAAGTAGGAAGAACGTGTTCAAATGGGAAGGGGAACAAGGGAGGGGGAGAAGGGAGGGAAGGAAAGAAAAAGGGGGAAAGTGGAAGGAAAAGTGAAAACAAAGCTTGCATGAATGGAGAGGGGAAGAAGGTTGAAGGGAAGGGGAGGAGACTGGGAAAAAAGAATTAAGATATATTATATAGATGTACAGATGTCCTATGATGAATGTGAACATTATGACAAATATGAAAAAAGTTTTTAAAATTAGAAATTTAACTCTTAGTCAATTTAAGAAAGCAATCTTAAACTTTTATACACATTAATAATTTATGAAAGTACAGGTAGGTGTGGTGGCTCATGTTTATAATCCAAGCACTCTGGAAGCTAAATCAGGAGAATTGCCACAAGTTCAAGGCCAGCCTGCTGAAAGGCAGCCTGAACTACATAGCGAGACCTTGTCTCCAAAAAAAAAGTACAATAGGTCAAAATATATTTTATAAGAAGCCAAGAGCTGGGTGTGATGGTACACACCTGTAATCTCAGCACTCAGGAGCCCAAGGTAGGAGGATTGCTACAAGCTTGAGATAAGCCTGAAATACATACTGAGTTTAAGGCCAACCTGAACTATATAGTGAGACCCTGTCTCAAAAAAAAAAAAAAAAAAAAAAAAAGGAAGTCAAAAAAATTTGAATTTATATTTAGGAACTGAAGAATTAGATGTTGTTATGAACATTTATATTTACTTATTTACTTAACAATTATCTTAAACCCAAAGAATAACATACTTAACATTTTAAGCTATGTAGTTTTAGACTTATAACCTATATGGGTTAAGAGAAAAAAGAGAAAAGCTATAAATTTCTAGATAGGGTCTTTATTTTTCCTCCTTATTAGAGAACTAAGTTTGAGGTCTTGTCTTTTTATCTTTAATTTACATTTGGAAAAAATCACCCTTTAAAATTCTTCATCTTGGGCCAGAGATTTAGCTCAGCAGCATAAGCACCTGTCTGGCAAGCATAAGATTGTGAGTTCAATCCCCAGGACCAAAAAGAAAGAAAAAAGAAAGAAAGAAAGAAAGAAAAGAAAAGAAAGCAAGAATTCTCCATCTTGCAGTAGAGAAAACAGCCTCTCTGAGAGTCACCATCCGGATGCTGGAATATAGCATTGTGAGGAAGACAAGAAGGTAGAAGTGGGTCCCCTGGACCCAGGAAGAATCCGAGGTGCAAATTGAAGCCCACAGAGAGAATAAAAAGAAAAACTTCAACAAAGAAGAAGGTGGCAGCTGGCGATGCCTTCTCCCTGAGCTGGACTCACTGCGTGAGAGGAGCTTTTGGAACCTGGGGACGCAATGTCACCATGACGTTGATGGCTGGCGACCTGTGCAGAGAGACACGGCAGTGGAGGGGAGCAGCAGACTTGGAGGACTACACTGGCTGGCAGTGAGTGCAGAGGACTGAGTCCTCCCACAGGAGAGAGCAATTAGCTGGGAGCCATTTTGGAGTCAGGCCAGAGAAGCCCAGAACCAGAACTGCTGCTGGCTTCCTCTAGCAGCTCCTAGCTGAGCGCAGACCTGTGGAAGTTGCTTGGACTGTGGCGAGCTCAATAAGACTGGTCTCAGGGCAGCCCTGCTGAGGTTATCTACAACTCTGCTGTAAAGCAACTGCTGGAGCTGAGGTAGGAGGAACGCTGTGAGTTTGAGGCCGGTTTGGGCTACAACGCAAGTGCAAGGCCGGCCTAAGCTACATAGTGAGACCCTGCCTCAAAAAACTAGGGCCAGGAGTTCGACTCAGTAGCTTAAGCACCTGCCCTGGCAGGTGCAAGGTTGTGAGCTTGATCCCTAGTGCCGCAAAAAAAAAAAAAAAGCAACTGCTGCCTTGCTGTGATAGAGTGGCATGATTTGGGATTCTGTCTCCACAGGCTGTCTACTAGTGAAACCAGAGAGAATTCTGGAAGTGGGCTATTTGTTTTTCTTTGTTTTGTTCTGTTTTGTTTTGTTTGTTTTTTCCTCTCTCTTTCTCTATTCTTTTTTCTACAAGTGTAAGAATGGTTCCTAACCTCTCTGTGAGTGTGGTTCTGTTCTGTTTTGCCTTTCATCTCTTCCATCTCTCTTTTCCTTCAGTGTTCTGCACCAGTTTCCCCAAGTTGGCGTGATCTACATTTGTCCTCTCCAACCTTACTTGTAATCTCTTTCTCTTCTTCCACTTCTCTATTTTCCCCTTGATCCATTTTAAATTTTAACCCCAAGGGCAAATTTGACACATTACAAACTTATCTTTTGCATATAATTATCTGGTTTGTTTTACATTTTGTTATATAATCACAAATCTAGTTCATTCGGTTAAAAGTTGCAAATTAAGGGTTAGCTCAGTTTGTTGTTTTATAGGCTATATTTGATGCTATTGGTACCACTACAGTCAAAATTGACATAATTGTTCTAAACAGCTGTTGGCCCTGATAATCCATGACTGAGATTAATTAAGGGTCACAGAAAATACTGTGGCACAGTGCCAAAGAACCAGGACTAGGCCAAACAAGCAACAACTTCTCACCTCCAACAAACTGAAGAGGTCAAATCTTCCAACAGACTCAAAACCCAAAAACTAGCTACACCTGGAAGATACCTTAGAGAAGTAATCATCACCTAAGGGTCCTAAATACTAGCATTAAAGCAACCCACCATAGGCAATTTATAAGCATCACCCCAAGAATTAAACTTAAAAAAGAAAAGAAATGAGAAGACATTTAAACAAGATGCAACCCCAGACATCCAGTTCCCCGAAGGCAAACCCAGGTAGCAATGAGGTGGGACAATCTGAGAGCCCTCCACAAGGTATCTCTGAAGTAGAAACAACAAAGCAATTGACTGAGGCTCCGGAAAAAATGAAATCAGAAGTAATCTCTCAGATAATTACAGAGATTAACAAAATGCACACCATGCTTAGTGACATTAGAGCAGACACAGACAAAAAAATAGATGAGCTTAAGCAGATTATGGAAGCACAGCATAGGAAAGAGATGGAATCCATAAAGCAGATTCAAGCAGATATCCGGGAGAATAAAAACTCCATTGAAAGTATTTGAAGCAGATTAGGCCAATATGAGGACAGAATCTCAAATATTGAAGACAGGCTTTCTGTTAGTGACCAGGAAAAGAAAGATTTCTAAAAACTAGCAAGGGACCATGAGAAATCAATCCAGCAGCTGCTAGATGAGACCAAAAGGAATAATTTAAGATTAATTGGAGTCAATGAACAAGCAGGAGATACCACAAATGACATTAAAGAATGTTTATAAACATCATCACAGAAAATTTTCCTGGTAGAGAAAAAGAATTTGACATACAGATAAATGAGGCATATAGCACTCCAATTAGCAATGATCAAAAAAATCTACAGCCAGGCATATCATAGTCAAGATTCCAGAAATTCAACACAAGAATAGAATCTTAAAAACTGTTAGGGAAAAGAAACAAATCACCTATAAAGGAAAGCCCATCAGAATCACAGCTGACCTCTTAGCACAAACTCTCAAGTTAAGGAGAGCTTGGAGTGAAGTACTCCAAGTTCTAAAAGAAAACAACTTTCAACCCAGATCAATGTACTCCACAAAACTATCTTTCAGAATTGATGGAGAAATAAGATACTTCCATGACAAAGAACATCTGAGGAAATTTATGACCACCAAACCAGAACTTCAAAGTGTTCCAAAGGACATTCTAGAGAGAGATAATAAGGACTACAGCTCCTTGAACCCCAACAGAAGGAATCTGCCAAGGAAGGCAAACAGTTAGAGGTAAAGAAAAAAAGAGGGGGAGCCAACAACAGGAAAATAATATGACAAAGATAAGTCAATACATATCAATTATAAGCATCAATGTTAATGGTCTCAATTCACCAGTCAAGAGACACAGACTGGCAGAATGAATCAAGAAGCAAGATCCCACAATATGTCGCATACAACACATTTAATTCAAAAAGAAATTCATAGACTGAAAGTCAAAGGATGGAAAACAATACTCCATGTGATAGGAACTCAGAAAAAGGCAGGGGTAGCTATTCTATTTGCAGACAAAGTGAATGTCAAGCCAAGACTGATTAAGAGAGATAAAGAGGGTCACTACATGCTCATAAAGAGAAAAATCCAAGAGGAAGAGATAACAATCATATATGGAACAAATACCAGTGCATCCAACTATATAAAACAATTACTAACAGACATGAAAAATCAAATAAGCCCTAATACAATTGTATTAGGAGATCTCAATACCCCACTGTCACAAAAAGACAAATCAACTAGACAAAAAATCAATAATGAAATATTAGAACTAAATTTCTCCATTTTAAAACAGTCCCAAGTTAACAAAATATAGCCCATGCACTCAGGAGGCTGAGACAAGATTACTGTGAGTTCGAGGCCAACCTGGGCTACAAAATGAGTTCAAATTCAGTCTGAACAGCATAGCAATACCCTGTCTCAAAATAAAATAAAAAATAAAGCCCAAAGGTGATGTTTGGGGTACAATGAGTTGTTCATAATCTATCTCTAGCTCAGACTGGCCTTGAGCTAACTATGTAGCCCAGGCTGGCCTTGAACTCATGACGATCTTCCTGCCTCAGCCTCCCAAGTGCTGAGATCACATGTATGCAACACCATCCCCAGCTGCCCATAATCATTTAAGACTGATAACATGCCTTTAGGATTTCACTTGCGTATTTTTGCAGAGAGATAAAGACAAGGAAAAAAAAAGAGAGAGAAAAGATGAGATTGTATTTAGGTCCTTGGGTTAGGCTGCATAAGCCACCTGCCTCATCTCAGGGTCACACAGGTGTTGGGATCCCACCCTTCTCTTCCCAGCCAGACTAATCCATGCCCTATCTTCTATCTCACTGATATCCCAGGGTTGAAACTGCCCAGGGAATCAGGCAGCTCTACTCTTTTCCTTTCTCTTTCTTTCTTTGTTTCTTTGTTTCTTTATTTCTTTCTTTCTTTCTTTCTTTCTCTTTCTTTCTTTCTTTCTCTTTCTTTCTTTCTCTTTCATTTTTTGTTTGTTTGTTTTTGTTTTTGTTTTTTGAGACAGGGTCTCCTTATGCAGTTCTGGCCAGATTTAAACTCATCATGTAGCCCAGAGAGGCCTCAAACTCTGCTCTGCTTCCTGCCATGGACCTACTAGGGCTTCCTGGTGGCCCTACTAATCTGCAGAAATCTGTTGCTCATGTGAAGAACAAGTGTCCTTTGTCCTGGCACACAGCTATTGTAGCCTTCATCAACATACCAGCAAAGTAGGAAAAGGAGTTATACACAACAGCTGAACTTTGCTTAAAAATTTACCTCAAAGATCTTTATATCTAGGGACCTATAACATAAATAAGGAACTCAAAAAGAATCACTTAACAACTATGAATCACATGCCATTTTAGGTAAGGAGGTAAACTTGAGGCCAAAATTATTACCAGAATACAGGAACCAAATAAGGAGAAAGGAAGCAAGCAACCCAAGGGGCTCCAGAAAAATAATTGCCCACAGACAAGGCAGGACAGTTTGCCCTAGGACCCAGGAAGGTCGTGTGGACAGCTGAGAAGGTGGAAACGGAGCCCGTCCTGCAGGCTGTGGGCCTCTCCCCTCTCCTACCAGCAGGAAAATACAGAGGCCACGCGCTCCCCCCTCCACACTTCCACGTGGTGGGACACACTAGGAACCAGCCCCAGAGGCATGAGCCTGTTATGCCCCTGTCTGGGTCACAGTTATTGCGAAATAGTGGTGCAGGGCATTGGGGTTTAATCATTTCTGTAAAGTAGGAGGCAGCACCATCTGCTGAGGGTAGGGTGGAAAGGAGTTGAGGAAGAGGAGGGAAAGAATGAAAGCCACCAGAGCTACACAGCATGGCCTGCTGTGTTGACAGGGGACAGGGGAGCCATGTCCTGCACAGTGGGGTGTCCTGGCATTGAGGTGGCCCTGGGCAGAGCAACTAGGTATTATCCATCAGCTGCGGACTCTGAACTGGATTGGGAAGCAAGTGAGGGCACTTGCACTGATAAATTCAAGGTTAGCCCAGGGAACAGAGAGAGACCTAAGGAAGGGAGGGGGAGAGGAGGGGAGGGGAGGGGAGGGAAGAGGAGGGGAGGGAAGGGAAAAAAGAAAAATGAAAAAAGAAAAAGAAAAGGTTGGGTGTGGTGGTGAACATCTGTAGGCTAATGCTTACAGATCTTAATGCTCTGTAGGCTAAAACAAGAGAATCTCAAATTCAAGCCCAGCCTGGATGATTTAGCAACTTAGTGAGACCTTGTCTCAAAATAAAATTTTAAAACGGCTGGGAATGTAGCTCAATGTGAGGGTCCTGGGTTCAATCCCCAGTATGAAAAGGAAGGTAGGGAAGGAAAGGGGAGAGGAGGGGAAGGGAGGAAGGAAAAGAGAAAGAGAAAAGGGAGTGACCAGAGGTAAAGAGAAGGTTGGAGAATATGCTGGGAGCCCAGGTAGAGGGTGCCAGAGCCCAAGGACAGGCAGACCCTGGATCATACCTCCTTAGAGGTGGAATTGTCCCGACAGCCACGGTACCCAGAGGCAGGCACTCAAGTGAACACACTCAGAAACAAGGAGGCTGAGGAGGAACCACCTGGGACATCAGACCAGCAGGGCACCTACACAGCAAAGAAGCCACGGGGAACATGGAGGGGCAGGGACCAGAAGACAGGAAGACCAAGGTGTCCACGTCCACCGTGAGCTCACAAGGGAAGGAATCACAAGATGAAGGGTGCTGCCAGCAAGGAGAAAGGGTGGGGAGTCTGCAAGTTTCTACAATGAAAGAAGAAACAAGAAAGTCTGCAGTGGCCCTGAGAGTCCACGTGGTGCTGACCTTCCTGGTAGCAGGAGTGGTCCGCCCACATTCTCTTGGTGGCTGTCATCCCATCCTCACTCGTGTGTCAGCAAGGGGAGGCAGATGGGGCAGAAGCATGTGCAGGATGGAGGTCCAGACCAGGAAGAGGCTCATCAGCCCTTGGGTCGGGGTGAAGGCTGGCAGGAACAACAAAGTTGGGGCCATATCAACTTTAGGGTCTGTTTGTGCCCCAGGTGGTGGGGGCACCAAGGTCAGATGCCACTTGTGGCCTGAGGCAGAGCTCTAGGCCTGACCCTGTGTGGAGCAGGAAGGGATACCAGGGCACTACTTCCCCTGAGGAGGAAGCTTCCTGTTTTCATGCCTTTTGTCTGAGGTTAGCATCACTTGGGACTCTTTCTGAGAAGAGAAACTATTGCCCAGGGACAGAGGAGACCAGTTAGGACACAGGGGAATCCCAGCTGGGGCAGGCTGGATCCTGCTGCTGGGGCCTTTGGCAGGAGCTATGCTGCTCCATCCAATCCACCACACCCTGGCCCTAGCTCTCCTGTGCCCTCTTCCCTGGATGACCATGCACCTTATCCATCATGACCTCCACCCTGATACTTATGCTCCTTGAGGGCCACCTGAAAAGCCAGGAAGCTGTGAAGCTATCAGACTGGCATGGGGGGGGATCTTTATTTATTTACTTAATTTTGTTTATTTTGAGTTGTGCTATGTAATTCAGGCTGGGCTGAAACTCACTATCCTCCTGCCTCAGCCTCTCAAGTGCTAGGATTACAGGTGTGCACCACTATAGTTGGCAAGAGGGATTTTAAAAATAACAAAGTCAGATGCATTGGTACATGCCTGTAGTCTCAGCATTCTGGAGGCTGAGGCAAGAAGATCAAGAGTTGGTGGCCAGCCTCAAATATATAGTGAGTCCCCATCTCAAAAAAAAAAAAAAAAAAAAAAAAAAAAAAAAAAAAAAAAAAAAAAAAAAAAAAAAAAAAAAAAAAAGCCACGCATGATGGCACATGCCTGTAATCCCACCTATTCTGGAGACTAAGTCAGGAGGATCACAAGTTCAAGGCCAGCCTGGACAAGTAAGTGAGACCCTGTCTCAAAACCAAAAATAAAAAGTGGGCCAGGGATATAGATCAGTACAAGAGCCTGGGTTCAACCCCCACAGAAACAGAACAAAAATAACACCTTAAAGGCCCATTCTAGGGGAGGGGTCTGCCCTCCCTGTTTTGGTCAGGTCAGAGATTTCTGATTACCTGCAGGGTCTGGAACCTGGTCTTCAGCCTCTGCTTGGTCCCTCTTGCCCTACAGTCTCTCCCAGGCAAGAAACCTCGAACCCCAGAGCTCCCTAACCCTAACCAAGATGGAGCCACTGTTACTCTGGTTTCGTTTGATCCCCACAGTCAACTCCCAAGTCCTGGGGTGTAGCTACAAGAAAGTGCCACACGGTGGAGAAGGGAATTTGCTAATGAACTTGGGATTCAGTTCCAAATGAAGGAAAATTATCCTTCTCTCCCAGACTAAATCTCAGCTACCAGGACAGGCTGATAGAACCAGAAAGTGCCACGGAGAACCCCCACTATCTTCAGGCTATGTGAGGACTGAAGAACGAGACTCCCAGCTCCACCGTATGGCACAGTCGAGGGGGCGGGGCAGCCACTGCTGTGCAGGCTGGCTGTGATCAAGGCGCCCCCACCTGAGTTGTACCCAGCATTTGATCTGGACATGAATGACTGAGCAGAGGCTCTTGGCCTCTTGTTCACAGCCCACAGGCACAGGTGCATATGGACAGGTGAAGCCACACGAGCCGGGCCAATGGCACTCAATGTTTCCAGAGAGAAAAGAAACCCTTTTATAAAGAGGGCTCAGGAGGGAGTTTGGGAGAGAGGCAGAGAAGTGGGATGCCCATTTCAAGGTTCCTTAAATGTCCCCCTCATAGTTATGCATGGGTATGTATATCTCATTTCAAAAAAAAAAATCCTAGAACATTTACCTGGTAAATTCCTACACACACATCTACACACCCATTGGTATGCATTAGGGACAAATGGCCTGGATTGGGAACGGTGGCCTCTCATGGCCCTAAGCCTTCAACTGGACACAAGTCCCAAGGCTCTGCCTCTGCCCTGCCCAGGTCTCGTTTCCCCCTGAAGTTCAGACCAGGGGTGCAGAAGGGAGGGAGGCGCTGTCCCCACCACTCCAGTTCCCCACCTCCTCCAGATCCACCTACTCAATTCCTTTTATGAGGCAGCTTCTGACTTTACATTTACCACCAGCCTTAAATACAAGAAAAGAGACAAATTACACACTTCTCAGAAATTGGAATTTTATAAAAAGGCATTTTTTTATATTCATAAAATGATATAATTTTTGCAAGTATAGAAATGTGTCATAAATTATACAGAATGTTCCTTAATTACAGCTCAACACAACTTGGTACTTTCTTCCCTCCCTAAAAAATGAGAGAGAACCAAAAAAATAATATATATAACTGTATATATATATATATTTATATAATATAGACAAAACAAATATGAAAAAAAATCATTTCCTCTTTGGTATAAAAATCAGACTCTCACCTTGAGAGACACACAGACAGACATGATACTTAGTTTGTAAACTGTGGCCCAAAGCGGGTTTCCCTGCCAAGACTTCCCTGACCCCAGCCTGCCCATGCCAGCCCGACCCCCCCAGGCCACCCCAGCTCCTCTGGGGCCCCTCTTCTCCCACTGACCAGTGAAGGTCCCTGCACCGAGTCCCAGCTCCCCTACCCCACCTGCTGAAGAAGAGGCTGATTAGGATGAAAGGACAGGCTGGGACAGGCTCTCAGGGAGCCCTGTTCTGACCAAGCTGGGCCCTGAGCAGTCTCCTGTCCTAGACTCAGTTCTTCCCTCCTCAACCCTGGACAAGGACCAGACCATGCCGGCTCCTCCAAGGCGCTGGGCCCCAAGGGTGGGACCTCCTCCACAGGGAGAAGCGAGCAGAGGAGCTTCCCTCAGTTCCCCGAGTGGCTCAGCCCCCTGTCCCACTCCTCCACTTCAGGGTCTTGGGATGTAGTACAAGAAAGTGCCACATGAGAGGGAGAAGGGAATTTGCTAATGAACTTGGGACTCGGTTCAAAATAAAACAAAATTACCACCCACCCCTCCCCTCACAATCCCATACTTGGCTTTCACTCACTGAGAACAACAGGCTCCAGCCCAGTACCAGCAGGACTTACGCAATCTAGGAACTGATATGTGTGTGCTGGGGGAAGGAAACGCTCCACTCTCAAGGTGAGGGCAAGGACCAAAGCCTCCTGTGTCCTCTCCCCCGACCCTTGAGCTGACAGCGCCTCCCTTGCTGGTAATCCCTCTGTCCCATGAGGGAACCATGCCCCCAGGTAGCGCTCCCAGTGGGTGCCAGTCTCCTCTTCCCTGGAAAGTTAAGACATCAACCTAACAGAAAAGTCACATAAAGTTCTCCTCCATCTGTCAAATTAAAAAAAAAAAAAAAAAAGAAAAAGAAAAAAAGAAAAAGAAAAAAGAAAAACAAGACAACCAAACTGGATACAAATACAAATCAAGGAGACAGACGCAGTATGAGGGGCCCAGGGGCCCCAGCAGGTCTCTGGCTTCCCAGCATGATACATTCTTGTGTAATTCAGGAACAGGGGCTCCAGGACCCCTCTAGGGAATGGGAATAAAAAAATAAGGAGATTACAGTCTCCCTGTGGGCTCCCCGGCAAGGCAGGGGCAGACGCAATCTCTCACAGTTTTCCTCGTTTTCGGTTCCACAGCTAGTCCCCACGGGGCTTCGTCCCCACCCGAGCCCCTGCCCTGCCCGGTCCACTCCTCCACCTCCCCCACAGCAGGGCCAGCCGGACAGAGCTCCCTGCAGGCAAGGAGGACAGTAGTTCCAAGAGGCTGTCCCTCAGGGCCCAACGGCCTGCGTGCTGTGCCACTGACACAGGGCATCCCTGGGCAGGTCTTCACCCCTTCAGGGGCTTCTCGGCCACACCACCAGGGCTGCTGGCGCTGTCACTCTTCTTCCTGCGCAGGCTCTCAATCCAGCTGGAGCTGGAGCGCGTGGTGAAGCTGGAGAGCGCCAGGGAGCTGAGCCGCATGTTCTTGCCAGACATGATAAGCTCCCCGAAGCCCTCCTGGTGGGAGAAGGCGTAGCCCGAACGCCGGGACCCTGTGCGGCCCACTCGGCGCATGCAGCGGTGCTGCGCTTTCTGCTTCTTCCTCACCAGCTGGGTGTAGCGGACCTGGGGTGGGGCAGGGAAGGGGACACCATCAGTGTGACAGTCAGCCACTGCCACAGGGAAGACCCAGAGACGACCACCACCAACACCCTGAGCAGTTGTGACACAGCCCAGAAACAGCCATGGGGGAGCTCAAAATAGAATCTCTTCTATGTCTTGATCCCAAGTGAACAGCCCAACCCCTCACCGTGTCAGAGAGATCTGGCTTCAGGTTGAGCCTGAGGAACCGGAAGGCAACCACAGGCATGATGCAGACGACCGTGGTGAGCACAATGGTGAGCCACACGGTGGGCTGGGCCAGCGTGTTCTGGGCATTCCCTGGGGGTAAACAGGAGTTGGTAGCCCCAGGAATTCCCAAGTGGTCAGGGCAGCAGCCCGCTGACTTCCTGAGTTCTATCTCTGGCAGTTCCACTTCCCCAACCTCAAAACCTAAGACAGCTCTGGCTTCCCTCTTCTCCTTACCAGACCCTGAAGCATTTCACATCTAAATCTGTCTCTGGTCCAAAACCCTCTCCCATAGCATGGAGCACCTTCCTTAACCCCCTTAGTTGACATCTCTGTTAAGTGTAAAGCAAGTATCAAGCTTCATGTAGGCCAAAGAAGGCTACTGTCCCTGACCCCACATCTGCCCCATGCCTTTCCCAATTTAGAAAGCACTACCTACAACTGACCACTGCTCCCACTAAACCTCACACCCTCATCTAACACACTAGCTCCATTTTCACAATCCCTAGAGTACCTCACTGCACTTCACCATATTCCAAGCCATCCTATCTCCCACCCGGGTTAGTTGTGTAGCAACCTAACTGGTCTCCTCCCCATTCCCACGTCTGCTCCCATACTTTATTTTTTGGCTGTGCTGTGATGGAGCCCAGGGCCACACACATGCCAGGAAAGCCCTCTACCACTAAGCACCACACCCAGTCTCAGTTTTTCACATGAATGGTTCTAAACATTCTATCTGTTCACCTGCAAATCACCTGTCTCATACATAAACCCAGGGGGAAGCAGTGTACCTGTTGTTAGTGCTGCCTCCCCAGAACCCACAATAATGGGTGACACACAGTAGGTGCTGACAGGACACCCATCAGCAAACACCAAGGCCTGCAGAGACTGCCTCCGCCTCCTACTCCCCAACCAGCCCCTCCCTGCCACCAGGATGGCTGCGCTGGTACTGGTTCTGAACAGCCTCACACTCAGCACAGCAGCTTCCTCACTGACCATCCCGGCAACCTTCACCTTTCTAAAGCAATCTTTCCGTACCCTTTGCCCCACTTCCCCTAAATGACTTCCAGCAAGCCCAAACCAAACCTGGCAGACTGGCATTCTGAGTCCATGAAGGCTGCCTTCCCCAGCACCTCTCTGCTGCTCCAGGGCAGCTTTCACCTCACTCACCTGGAGCACTGCCCACTTCCCAGCACCAGTGGCCTCTCTAGACTAGCCCTGGCCACCCCACTGGCAGTGTCTCTGCCATCTACAAGGCCACCCTGATCCGCCACAGCCTCGCCACCTTCACAGATAAGGAGGCTCTGCAGGAGCAAGTGTGGTCTGGTCAGCTACACCTGGACATGGCACGGTACAATGCAGCACTCCTAGCACATAAGAGTGCTAAGCACTCATGACCTACACACTGGGTGACCACCCTGTTAGTCCCAGAACATCTGCAACTCCTCACTCGTTCATAAAAAAGCCACAGGTCCTCACCCACAAACCGGAACTGGTTTGGAAACATGTCAAAGAGTCCCTTGCTGTGCATGGCAAAGAGGATGGCAAAATAAACTGCGAGGCTGCCCCAGATGAAGAAGTGGTTGATGGCCGTCCAGTAGCCTGTATCCAGCCCAATCTGCAGAGAGTAGGGGCTGTCATAGGAGTCATTCCCAACCACCCCTCCAGAAGCAGGACCACAATGCGCCCTCTAGCAGTCAGTTCCGGGACTACCTCCTACCTGCACACTGACCACGATGACCAGTGATGTGGCCACAGTGACAGCAAAGGACTGATAGTCAGCCAGCTGAGTGCCATCATCCCGGGTAGCCTCCGCGAACACTCCGTAGGGGATGAAGAACATGAGCACAGATGTGTAGATGCCCTGGGCGATACAGATGAAGAACTCTCGCTTGTTGAAGAGGAGATTCAGCTGACCCGGCTCATACAGCTTAGGGTACTCCATGCTCCGCTGCTCCGGGACATCCTATGTAGGGAGGCCACATAGCAAAGGGGGCCTCAGGACAGTCAAGGGCAGATCCTGTCCCTGTCTCTGACAGCAGCTCCCAGACAGTCTTTGTCCAACAACCCAGGAGAGTTACAGGTCACCTGTGGCCTCCTCACTGCCCCAGCTGAGGAACTGCCCCTGTAGTGCCCACAGGTAGACACAAGTGTCACACACCCCCCTCTAACAGTGTGACACACTGTCACAGCAGTATTCCTCCCATTCTGCCTGCACACCAAACTCCTCCATACCTGATCAAAGACCCCCATAGCCAGGACCGGAAGGGAGGTATACACAATGTTATAGAGGGTGATAAAATACTGGTCATATACAGTCTGGAAGAGAACAGGGGTGACAGGGTGAGTACTTAGCCTTTCTTGCCTGCAAATCAATCACAGGAAGACAGTGAATGTGACACCTAAGGAGCTCTATGAGATTTTCTCAAGCTTTCTCTCAACACATTTCAACAAACATTTCTTTTAATGCAAGCACCAGATAACAAGATTGGGCAATGAGGAGAACAGATACAATTTCTGCCCTTACGAAGTTCACACAGAACACATCACAAACAATGGAGGTACTCACTACCTGGGCCGAGAAGCCGCAGAAGAAGCCAAACCAGAAGTGGACCATGGTGAAAGCGAAGTTCTTATAGAAGAAATAGCAGAGGAACTTGCACATGCGCAGGTAGGACCAGCGCCCGTGCACCAGCAACAGGCGCTGCAGGAACTTGAACTGGGAGAAGGAGTAATCGGAGGCCAGGACAGCCTGAATCCCTTCCTGCCCGCTGATGCCCACACCAATGTGAGCCGCTGAGAGACAAGAGACAACAGGAAAGTGAAAACAGCCACACACTGCAGACCTACCAAATGATGGCCCCCCACCTGCTACCCTTTCCTGGCCCAAGATCTCAGTGGGCACCATTTGCATCTGTCCGCCCACCCACACACTGCACTGGCCATACTCACTTTTGATCATGCTGACATCATTGGCCCCATCCCCAATGGCAAGTGTCACAGCCTTCTTGTACTTCTTCACTAGTTCCACCACCTGTGCCTTCTGCAAGGGGGTCACCCGGCAGCAGATGACAGCTTTGCAGGCACAGGCTGTTTCCAGAAACTCCAGCTCCATGTCTGCCTCCAGCGCGTGAGCCTGGAACACAAGGAGATCTAAGAGAGGCACAGTTGTCCCCAGAGAGGCCTGGAGGCTCAGTTCCTCCCTGTCCCCTTGACGACCACAGTGCCCTCTATAGGAAAGGGAAATGAAAACAAGGTACGACATAAAGTTGTATAGAGATAAGTGCTCTCATGTTGCCAGACTAAGCATGGTGACACTTACCAGGCTGTGACCGTTGATGACGAGGGCATATTCCCCAGCAACAGCCTCCAGGACAGAAGCCAGCCTGGAAGATGACAGTTTCTCCTGGTAGGAGAAGCCATTGCCTACAGCACGAGAGGAGTCCATCATCTTTTCTCGTGCTTTCCTGTGAAGGCAAAGTGAAATGGTGCTGTCTTCCAGGACAGCACTGGGAGTCAGGATCCGAGCCTACCCAACCTCAGGGCACGTCATAGAGCACCTGCCTCCCTCAGGCTTTGTTTACCTGAGTTCCTCTCGCACCTCCAGGACAGTGTGGCCAGTGACTATGAACACCTCCGTCATGTCATCCGTCAGCATCTTGCAGGAATAGCCAATGTTCACAGCCGTCTCTACCAAGAGAGAATGCAGGGGCAATGGCAGGCACCTGGCAAGGTCAGCATGCTCCTCTGCCTGGTGGCTATGGCTCCATGCAAGGACCACACAGGACTACTCTCCAGCCCAGTTCCCTCTGCCCTGCCAGCTTCTCACCTTGCTTGTCTCCAGTTAGCACCCAAATCTTGATGTTGGCCAGGGTGAGGAGGGCGATGGTCTCTGGAACCCCCTGCTGAAGTTTGTCCTCAATGGCTGTTGCACCCAACAGCTGAAAATTCCACAAAGGCATTTTCCTGGCACAAGAGCAGCAGGCACAAGCCCTTCTTGCCCACTGCAGCCTGCCCTGAGCTCTTACCATCATGTTGCTCTCAACCTCCTCATAGATGCTGGCCAGCCTATCTTCCCGGTTGTCCTGGGCCAGGCTTGCCTGCAGTCGTCTCTCAGCCCACTCCTCATAATACTCATCATCCAGATCCTTATAGGCCAGAACCAGCGTCCTCAGCCCTTCCCCTGCATACTCCTGGAGGTAGAGTTTGGAAAGTCACATCCCAGTATGTCTAAGGAGCTAATAATGCATGGCATGAAATCTTCTAAGTGTTCTAAACACAAACACACACACAAAAGTAAGTTCCTTATGGTACTGCATGCCAGTAATCCCAGCACTGTGGGAGGCTGAGGCAAGAGGATCACAAGTTTAAGCCCAGCCTGGGCAACTAAATGTCTTAATAAAACCCTGTCTCAAAATTTAAAAAGCGCTGGCCTGTCCCTCAGTGGGAAGGCCCTGCATTTAATCCCCAGTAACACACACACAAAAGAAGGTGACTGTAGGAGAAGATAAATGTGTTAATTTGTTTGATTGTAGTAGTCACTTTATTACAAAAATAAATATCAAAATATCATGCTAAGCCGGGCATGGTGGCACACACCTTTAATCCCAGCACAAGGGAGGCTGAGGTAGGAGGAACATTGTGAGTTCGAGGCCGGCTTGGGCTACAACGCGAGCGCAAGGCCGGCCTGAGCTACACAGTGCGACCCTGCCTCAAAAAACCAGGGCCAGGAGTTTGACTCAGTGACTTAAGCGCCTATCTGACAGGCATGAGACTGTGAGTTCAATCCCTGGTGCCGCAAAAAAATAAAAATAAAAAAAATAAAATAAAATATCATGCTGGATACCTTAAATATATTTAATAAGACAACATGAAAAACACACAAAAAAGCAAGTCACAGTTACATCACGTACAGATACAAATTTTTCATAATAAATGTGACACTATGTATACCTAAAATGTACCAATAAACTTAATTAATTAAAGAAAGACCCTTCCCAGTGCCCCAACAAGAGCAGCAGCCCCAGCTGGCCTCCTTCCTCACACCTACATTCAAGTGGTCCATGGTAGCGCTAAGCAGTTCATGGGTGGAGTGGTGTAGTCTGTCGAGCAGGATAGTGTCGGCTCCTTTGCAGTACAGTCGGATCTTCCCCTCTGGGTTCCGCACTATGAATGGGGCAGGAGGAGGAAGTGCTGGCAAAGACCCCCCACCTAGATATACCAGAGCACCTCACCCACCCCAGGCCTGTGTGCTACCTCAGGCGCCCCAGTGCCCCAGTCCTGGACTCACCTATGACTGACATGCGTTTGCGGATATTATTGAAGTCCAGGATGGCCAGTAGCTGGTAGGTGATGGCTATGCCCATCTCATGGACAGTGATCGTCTTGGGGGTGCGAGAGCGGAACACGAAACCAAAGTTCCTGGCTGCAGTGACCAGGGCGCCCTCATCTGGGGACTGGGCTTTGTAGTACAGCTCTCCTGGGTGGAGAGGAAGAAGTCGCTTGGTGGAAGTGGCCAAGAGCTTGACCATACCCCTGCCCAGGAACTCCAGTCCAGCAGCACCACCGAGCAGCGCCAAGAGTATAAACCAGGCTAGGGCACAGCCAAGCCGGCTTGGGCTCACCTTCGTTCTTTTCTTCCGACATTACAGTGTGACACAGAGAAAGGAGGCGGAAGAACTCGTGCGTGTGAGTGTCCCCCATCTTGACAGCCTCCAAGAGGCTGGGATCCCAAAACAAGAACTTCTTGTCAGCCAGAGGATTAAAGGAGAAATCAACGGGTTCAGGCCTCTGGAACAGGCGAGATGGCTCTCAGTAAAGGCTGAGCTGTTCAGCTGCATCCCAGAAGACACGCTGCCTCTGCTCGCACTGCTCAGCAGGACAGCCAAGATCCTGAGCGCTGCAGACCTCAAACTCCTGCCCAGTCACTTTTTCTTTTTTTTTTTTTTTAAGTTTTTTTTTTTTTTTTTGGTACCAGGGATTGAACTCAGGACCTTGCACTTGCCAAGCAGGTGCTTTTGCCACTGAGCTAAATCCCCAGCCCCCAAGTCACCTGTTTTTTAAAGCATGCATTGCCCTAGGCAGCTTCCATTTCCTGCCAAGACAGCATATCACTCCCAACTATGTTCCCAACTATGTCAACTGCTACTGGTCAAGTGTTTGACCAGAGGACACAATAATTTTTTCATTCTTTTGTTTTTTGAGATAGGGTCTATGTAGTTCAGGCTGGTCTCAAATTTGCAGCAATCTTTCTGCCTCAGTCTCCTGAGTGTTAGGATTACAGGTATGCAACACTATGCCTGGTTCAGCATAGAAAAATTATAGAGACTGAATCTTACCTCTCCCAACTCAGCTTTGTGTCCCAGGACATCAAACACATCACCTGCACACAGCCAGGACAGAGGAGAGGCAACATCAGAGTTGGAGTTCTCTAGACAGTGAGGGCAATCCTCCAATACAGAAGCCCTGAGGCCCTTGGAACCCTCAGCCCTAATCACCAAGCAAATGACACCCAGACTTGCACTGCTGACTGAAGGGACAGGAGGCAACAGGCACCCTGAGTCCTAGAACCCAGGATCCTGACCATAGGAGTCCTGGGGCCTACTGCTCACCACCCTATCCCCACCACTTCCCAGAACCTCGCCCCCTGGGGCAGACTCAGTTCTTCACCTCCACCCCAAGGGCTCCCAGGCTCCTCCAGGACCAGCACAGTGAGGGCAATCCTCCAATACAGAAGCCCCAGAAAGGCTCCCAGGCTCCTCTAGGCCTACACAGCAGACAAAGCCTCACACACTGCCTAGGAGTTCAGGTTAGTACAGAATGCAGGGCTCACACCTCTGTGAAGATCAGCCCCACACAGCCAGCCAAGCCATCCCAGCAGCTCAGCCACAGGCCACTGCAACTGGGGAGACCACGGTCACATTCCAGAGACTCACAAGGTCCCTGAGCAGCAACATGGGGAGAGTTTAGCACACTACCAGGGCAGCCAAGGTCAAACCTGGCCAGGATGCCCAGAGGCCAGGGTCTGGGGCTTCACTTCAAACAGGCAAGGAGCTCCCTGGTACCTGGAGCTGAGACCAGGGCGAGGGCTTCAGGGGAGAACAAGGCAAGACTTTCAGTCTGCTACCCGGCATGAGAACAGAACAGACCCTTTCCCAGCCCTTCAGACCCAAGGGGAGAGAAGTAAAATCCAACATCGAGGTAAGTGTGCAAGCCCTCGCCCCAGGCAGCACTGCCTACCGTAGCTGTGGCCATTGATGGAACACTTGTTGAAGACCATGATGTTCTGGGTGAGGGTGCCCGTCTTATCAGAGAAGATGTACTCCACTTGGCCCAGCTCCTCATTCAGGGTGGTGGTGCGGGCCTCTGCGGGTGTGCGCTTCTTCATGCAGAACATCTTCTTGTCCCAGTTGATGAAGTAGCTGTGGCCCAGACGGATGACCTCCACACTGCACAGGGGATAGGAGGTGAGGCTGGGGCGGGAAGGGGAGGAGGCGCCCCATCCACATGAGCTGCGGCTGCAGGCCCTCCACCTGGGGAGAACATGGAGAAGACATCTGGGCACGGGAACCTGGGCGGGAAGGACATCTGGGTGTGGGAACCATGTGCAGCTGGCAAAGGATCTCCCTGACCCGACCCTCCGGACCTCTCCAGACACAAGGTGCACAGGGCCTGGGCAGGCGGGACTGACAGCACGGTAGAGGAGGAAGAGGAACTGTGGACAAGGGACTTGACCAGTTCTTACCTCAGGACTAATAATACAGAAACTATGCAGAGAAAAACAAGAGAAAGTGCGAGAGGGAAGGGAGGGAAAAAAAGAGAGAGAAAAATAATGAGGGTGCTGTGCATGCTGCAGCAACACAGATGCCACCTCAGGGGCTACACTGGGGGACAGACACCAAGATGGCTCCACAGCTGTTTGCCCCCGCTGTCCCCGCACAGGAGGGAGAGGGGCCTCAAGAACATGGGGCTAACCCCAAGAGACGATGGCAGAGTGCTGTCAACGTCTCCCATTCTCCTTTTTGCTAACTGTTACCTTAGGGATGGGGATATGAGAGTTTGCACAAAGGGCCCTGCATTTGGATTCCATACAACCAAGCAAGGCTGTGTCTGGAACCCTATTTCAGACCCAGCTGAGACACCCATCGGTTCTGTTACCAAGCAGAAAAAGAAAGCTGGAAGTGTCATCACTGCCCTTTCCTCCTGCAGCTGACCAGCCCTCCTACCATCCCATCCTTCCCCACATACACCGGCACCTGGTAACACTTAGAAAGTAAACTTCCTGAGGCAACGACCAATAGCTTTGAGTCAACTGAGATACAAAACAAAACAGCGAAAGTCCAAATATGGGAAACAACATTAGGTTGTAAAAAAGAAAATATTTAAATAGCAATGTAAAACCAGACTTGTAATGATGACAGAAATGCTACCACCTAAAATATTATGTAGTAATTCAGACAAGATTGAGCATGTTTAGGTTGGTATGGGTGTAGACATTTGTATAGTAATTCAATTTCTAAAATATATTTTCTAATCTCCTGTCTTCTATCAAGACACCCCTCAGAAGAGGGTAAACCAGGTCTCACAGCTCCACTTATATAAGAAAGCAGAAGTCACAGGAGGCACCAAGTACTGGGAGATGCACCTAGGGTTGCATGGCTAGTGAACGACAGGCAGGACTGCCCTCCTCTCCGTGTTCTGGAAAAGCTGAACTGTGCCTCTGATACAGAAGCACTCTACCTTCCACACATCATGAGCACTGGGGCCTGGGACCAGCAGAGACAGCTGAGGACTATTTGGGGATCTCTGCCAACTACAGGTAGAAGACGGGAAGAGTACTGAGCAGCTCCTTAAAAAAGTCACAGGCCTCCTTACCTCAGGTACAAGGTACCAGTAGGAAAGAAGGCTTCTCTCCTCTCAATTCCCCCTTCCTCCCCTTATGCCCCTCCCCTTTCCATTCTCACAGGCCCCTCCCTGCCAAGGTCTGCTTTACCTCAAACCTCCTGGATGTCTCCACCACCCTGCACATGCTGCACACTACTGTCAACCAACACGTCCTAAAACACCCTTTAGATTTTTTTTTTTTTTTTGAAACAGGGTCTTGTTATGGAGTCTAGGCTGAACTTGAAACTTGTGATGATCCTCCTGCCTCAGCCTCTCAAATGCTGGGATTACAGGCATGCATCACCACACCTGGCTAGATTTACAACAAAACAAAACAACACAACCTTTAATGATTTGCCAAGCACAAGGCCCAAAGGCAAAGACACAAGACTCCAACATTAGAGGTGGCTTCTGTTTCCAGATCTCCTTTCCACAGTTCCTTGCTCATGCTCCAGGCCCCTGCCTCACTGTTCTTGAAGGCACTGCCCATTCTGGTGCCCCTGCCTTTGTTTCTGGACTTCTCTACCCTCTTTCCCTTTCAACTGTCTTCACCCGCCCCAGTGCAACTCCTCTGAGACGTCCTCCCTGACTATCTGCCTGGGGAAGAAGTTGCCTTCAGCCTTATGTCCTTGGCGCCACTTGGTATCTCAGTGCCTGGCACTGCTGCGGTCTCCCCACCCGTCTGCCACTTCTGAATGTAGAAGTGATCTGACACATGCCTGCTTCACACGAAACACTCTAGGTAGGATGACTTCTACCTTCCTCCTACTTTGCTTTATGATGTGCCAAGGTTTGTCTTCCACTACCAGACTTAAGCTCCTATTGGGAAGGAAATCCATTCCTGGCTCATCTTTGCATATGCCATGGTGCCTCCACAATTCTCGGCACATGGAAATCATGCAATAAGTATGTGCCAAATAAATCAATATGGTTGTTGTTCTAATACAGTCCCAAGTGACAGGAAACTGTGGTAAAATTTTGCTCTGCACAAAAAGGTAAAGCAATAACCAAAAAGTGTTCAGAGGACATGAAAAAAAAGTCTCCACATTCCTTCTCAAGGGTTTCACCTTCACAGAAAAGTCTGCCAAATCCACCCTATGGGAGACCACAGATGAGAGAAAGCACACACCTGACATACAGTGAGATGGGCACGACGGTGTTGAGGATGATGATGTAGGACCAGAAGGAAAGGAAGCCGGAGAAAAAGGCACTGTCTACCGCCTCGTCCCAGGGCAGGTAGACCTGGAAGCGTGTTCCAACTTCGTGCTCCCAGATGGCATTGCCAATGGCTAGGATCACCCCCATGCAGACCAGGAATCCAAATATCTAGGGAGGAACGAGAATCTGAGGGTAGGCAGAGACAGGGAAGCTCTCTAAAGCAAGTGCACTACTGAGGACGGTCACTACTCATACCTGAGCCCTTCAAAGCTCAGGCATTTTAAACCAGCAGCATACCCTACTAGAAAGAGTTCAGAACCAGTGACCAGACCTTGTGACGAGGCCTTATAGGCCATGGGTGGTCACTTGGCCTTTTCTTTGAGCACTTACACATCTGTGTGGTGGGGAAGTTAAAACAGCAAAGCAGCTCCCAAGCTGGAACACTCAGGAGCCCTCAAAGGTGGTAAGAGACGGGGTGAGCATTCCACATACCAAAAACACTCATGGACCTGCACTGTTTTCACAGCTAGCAAAAATCTGGCATTACTGTATTATCTTTATTTTATACATAGTGCTATTTTTTGTAACTAGGGAAACAAACTTTTTTTTTTTTTTTTTTGCGGTACTGGGGATTGAACTCACAACCTCGCGCCTGCCAGGGCAGGCGCTTAAGCCACTGAGCCAAACTCCCAGCCCTGGTTTTTTTGAGGCAGGGTGGCACTGTGTAGCTCAGGCCGGCCTTGTGCTCGCGTTGTAGCCCAGGCCGGCCTCGAACTCACAATGCTCCGCCTACCTCAGCCTCCCGAGTGCTGGGATTAAAGGCGTGCGCCACCACGCCCGGCAAAACAAACTATTTTCATGAACAGTGATTTTTTTTTTCCAGTACTGGTGACTGAACTGAGACCCTTCATATGTGTTAAATCCTCAGCCCTTTTTTTAAAATTTTGAAACAATATCTTTTTTTTTTTCAGCACCAGGGATTGAACTCACAACCTTGCACCTGCCAGACAGGCACTTAAGCCACTGAGCCAAACTCCGGGCCTTGAAACAATATCTTACTAAGTCGAGAGAGCCTTCATCCAGGCAGGGCTCAAACTTGCCATCCTCCTGCCTCAGTCCTCCACATTGCTTGGATTACAGGCATGCGCTACCACACTCGACTTGGAAGAAGAATCTTTTTTCACAGAAAATGATTTCTATTGGTACCTTTTAGGTATACAGAATGATCACATTCATCATAGGAAACTTGTACCTGTACATGATATAACTTCTTCTCCCCCCACCATTCCTCTACCCTTCCTTCAACCCTTCTTCCCCTCCTTAATGAAGAAGGGTCTTAAGAAAGTTTTGGTAATTTAAAGAAAATAATCGAGACCACTATATGACTTTTTACACCTTGTTTCAAAGCTGCCTCCACTGATGAGGCTCTGAAACAGGAATCAACCTGGTGCTCAAAGACCAGCAGCAAGCAGGCAAGGCAAGCCTTTATGTGACAGACTTAACCATTCTCTCTCAGGCTGGGTTTTGGTTATTTTATTTTATTTTTTTAATGAAAAAAATAAAACAAATTTTCATAACCAGGGCTGGGGGTTTAGCTCAGTGGTGTAAGTGCCTGCCTGGCAAGCAAGAGGTCATGAGTTCGATCCCCGGTACCAAAAAAAAAAAAAAAAAATCATAAACAAATAGGAGAATAACAAAACTTATTACACTGTGTATCATTATATTCAAAATAGTTACTCAGTACAAGACATAAACCAAAAAGATTCAGCTAAAAAGAAACATGAGGGCTGGGGATTTAGCTCTGTGGCATAAGCGCCTGCCTGGCAAGTACAAGGTCCTGAGTTTGATACCCAGTACCAAAAAAAAAAAAAAAAACATGGTAATACAAACTTTCTTTTCGACAAACTAAGATATACTATTAGTACAAATGAAACAAATTAGTATATACATTGAAATATTTTTAAAACAACAAAACATGTAATTTGGGGAATCAGGCTAGGCTTCTGCGACCCCTTTACAACATGGACAGAAACTGTCTAACCTTAGAGGCTGGGCCGAGCCTTTGCAAGCTGGCACACAAGGGGCAGGCGGCAGGCAGGAGGTGCAAGATGGCTAGGAGAGCTCAACTAGGAGCTCAGATTTCTAGCTCAACAAGAGAAGGATTCAGGAATTGCCAAAAATGAAAAGAGAAACTTTTCCTCCGAGACCCTCCATCCTTCAAAGTTGGGGGAAAGTCTGCTACCCAGCTTCTAAATGGAAATTTTTTTCTTAATTGCCTCTCCATCCCATGAAGGCCTCCTTGTCCCTGGCAGAAGCAAACATAAGGTCACATGCTATACTGGGTCATCATCATAACTGGGAGACAGAGAAGGGATGACTTGTTTCAACTTCAAATTGTTGATTCATGCACGTTCCTAAAGTTTTTTAAAATAACATCTTTCCAGTCTAAAGGAGACTGAAATAAACACTGCCTTTGAGTAGCTGGCCTGCTAGTGGTTTTACAGCCAAACCCAAAGCCTGTTGACCAGGCAAAGGCAATCGGAGGAAAGGGAACCACCCAGGGAGATCCAGAAGGGCAGAGCTGGGGAAACAGAGGGGATGCTTACCCAGAGCACCAGTGTATTCATTAGCCTATCAATACTTGTTCTCTTGAACTTTGTCCTGCCGCTGTTCTGCATCAGCTTAGTATCAGGGCCTAGAAAAGAACATGAAGTCAAATGACAAATCTGCCTCTAAACTTGTGCACGGATCCCCATGCCGCAGGACCTCAGGAAATCAAGTCACTTGGTAGATGAGAGGTTTGTATTCAGGGCTGGAGGTTTCTAACCTACACATTCTACCAGGCTACGCAGCTTCATCCCACACTCACATGGAAGGCCTGAGTCACTAGCTCTTACTCTTCCTTCTCTGAATGCTAGGAGGCTCACCCGCAAAGATGACCAGCCCGAAGCACCACTCAGTGTTTCGAAGCACACAGCCCCGCAGCAGCATGTTCTGGTTGCTCAGGGGGAACTTGTTGTCCTTCCAGTAGAGGGTGCCACTGAATTTGTCCAGCTTGTTATTGGGAGGTTCGCAGATTACTTCACCTGAATGGCAGAGAGGAGTACCACTGCTCAAGGTCCAGGCTACATCTCAACCACAAAACAGTAAAACAGAAAAAGCAGCCAAAGGAGAGGGTATAGAGTACAGGAACTGCTGGTGGCAATATGAGCTGATGCAACTTCTTAGGAAAAGAATAAGGCAGTGTGACTCTGTATTAAGAGCACACAAACACCGCCCCCCCAAAAAAATGCCAGGTGTGGTGGTGCATGCCTGTAATCTCAGCACTTGGGAGGCTAAGGCAAAAAGATTGCCATTGAATTTAAGGCCAGCCTGGGCCACATAGCAAGATTCTGTCTCAAAAACCAAAAAAAAAAAAAAAAAAACCCAGCATGGTGCATGGTGACGCACACTGGTAATCCCAGCATTCAGGAGGCTGGCAGGAGGACTGCCGTGAGTTCAAGACCAGCCTGGGCTATATACTGAGTTCAAATCCAGCAAGAAATACAGAGCAAGATCCTGTCTTTAAAAAAAAAAAAAAAAAAAAACAGTACACCCATTTTTGAAGCCACTGCTGGGACTCTAGGAACAGTATAGGGAACAACAATTTTTATTAAAGCATTACTGGAATAGCAAGACTGAAAGCCACTGAATAGTCACACAGTGGTTGAATAAATTCATTCATCAATTCTCAAAAATATTAAGCAACTATTAAAGAATAAGATTAATTCTTTATGTACTGATGTGATAAAGATACTTAAGATACATTTGACAGGTTTAAATGAGGGTAGCTTGAGGACCAGGGATATAGCTCACTGTCATAAGCGCCTGCCTGGCAAGCACCAGGTCTTTAGTTTGATCACCGGTATAAATAAAAAAAAAGGCAGCTTGCAGACTTCAGCACAACAGAATTACATTTAATTATATTTACATATGTTTCTATAAATACACGTAAAAAATATAGATAAGGCAAGCATAGTATGCACACCTATAATCCCAGCATTGAGAGGCTGAGGCAGGAGGATCACATGTCCAAGCCCAGTTGGGGCAATTTAGTGATTTAGCATGACTCTGTTTCAAAGAAAACTTTTTAAAATTAAATTTAAAAAGGAATGAGGAAGCCGGGCGTGGTGGCGCACACCTTTAATCCCAACCCTCGGGAGGATGAGGTAGGAGGAGCATTGTGAGTTCGAGGCCGGCCTGAGCTACACAGTGCAACCCTGCCTCAAAAAAACCAGGGCTGGGATTTGGCTCAGTGACCTAAGTGCCTGTCTGACAGGTGCGAAATTGTGAGTTCAATTCCTGGGGGGGGGGGGATGAGGAGGGGAGGAGGGTTTGAAGCGAGGGTAGGGGAATGAGAAAAACATGTAGTTACGATGAATGCAATCATTATGTATATGTAAAATGTACCAATAAAATCTGATTGGAAAAGAAAAAAAGCGGGGGCTGGGGATATAGTTCAGCAGCATAAGCACTGAACTAGCAGATGCAAGGTCATGAGTTCAATTCCCAGTAACCTCCCACCAAAAAAACAAAGACTGGAGATGTAGCTCAGTGCAAAATGCCCTAGGTTCAATATCCAGTGCTGGGGAAAAAAAAAAGTGCATGCTGAAAAAAAAAAAAGTACAGATGAATATACACTGAATTGCCACTTACTGTGGCTCCCTGAGAAGGACAGAATTGGAGGGCAGGAGAGACTACCATATTAACTTTTTGTATGCGCTCCATAGTTTGTCTTCTGATAAGGAGCATATATCATTATTTTGAGATAATAAGCAAAAATAAGAAGCTCAGTTTCTCTCGACATGCACAGCAAGTAGGAACTACCACCCACAAAACTCCCCTGAAATGATCATCAGCTCAAAACTAAGTGGCCCAACTGGTTTCCCTTCACAGAATAGTCCAGGGAGCTGTATAACCACAGCACTAAGGAGCCAACAGGAAAATGTACAAAGCCCAACCTACCTCTTCTACCTGAGGGCTGCATCTTCAGGATTACTCACCATCGAACTTGGCAAGCTTGCTGATGTCTCCCAACTCCGAGGTGACAGGAATCGCCTGGCGCACTTTCATGTTGGTCTCTCTAGAAGGACAGCACCCTTGAGAGGCCTGGTTCCCTCCCCATCTTCCAGGGTACCTGGGGCACCTGACTACAGGGTGCTATCACTTAGCCCAGCAAAGATTTCTACACAGCCAAAGCCTTTCTGACCCCAATTTTTACCAAAAGCAACAGAGTTTAGGCCTGACAACCTCTTTCAAAAGCCGTATTTTGGCTCCTAGGGAGGCAGAAGGAGAGGGCTAACACTGAGTGTGCCACTTACCCATCGAGCTCTGCCGTCTCTATGTAACACAGCCCATGGGGCTCACTGCTGGAAAGAAGCAGGAGATCCGCCTACAGAGAAAATCTAATAAGAACCTCAAAGACCCAACCCCACCTCAGTGGGCTCTTGATGACGGCTCCCCAACTAAGCACTCTTAGCTTTCTCATTCCAGGCAATGGCTAGTCTCAGGCATTTTAACAGGACACAAAGGAAGCCGCCCACTCAAGAAAGTCTCCTTTCATGGTGCTTAAAAGATCAAAGTAGGAAGGACTCATCCCTTTCTGCCCAGGGTAAACACAGCCCTCCTGACCTGGGGCACACTGTCCCTTACCGCCACGAACTGGTTATTTTCAAGCTTGATAATGTCACCAACACAGACATTCATCCACTGCTCTTGCTGGAGGCTGCAGCAACAAGAAGACAGTGAAGAGGCTATCAGTAGCTAAGGACATTCCCAGGGACCCCCTTTCTTCACACAGCTAACATCTCCAATAGGCACTCACATTCCATTGATCAGCACCTGAGACTGACGGTTATTCACCTGGTTATCACTCTTGTGGCGGAACTAAAAAGAAGAGAAATAAGAAAGGTAAAGCCATCCCCACTCCGAGGGATCTGGACCATTAGTGAACTCAATGCATAATAGGGAATGCCTTACATACATCCATTCACAGACCAACTCTTTCCCTGACTCCCCCACTCTCCCTCAGCCAAGGTCTATTGGAGCTAGCTGGACCAGGTAAGGGATGGCAAGATCACCACAGAATTGTGCTGGGTGAAGGTGGCTTAAGTTGGGGGTGGAAGGAAAGGGGGCAATGGGGAAAAAGTAGAAGAATGAAAATAACTCACATAGTCATCAGTGGCATCTTTAACAGCTGTGATGGTGAGGACTAGAACCAAAGGCACAATGGTGGTGAACCAGGACAGGGAAGAGATCTGTGGGATCAACTGAAAAGAGAAAACAGAAGTATGCTTGAAGCTCATCTAATGCCTTCCTGCCCTAAACCCTCCTCTTCATTGGCTTCATTTGATTTTGTGAGTCACAGTGTATGATAGGCCACTCACCTGTAGAATGAGAAGGAACAAGAAGTAGGTGTTGGCAACTTCCTGGAACTGCTCAAACAGGTTGACAGGCAGGAAGGTGAGAATATTGTACTTGGAGGTCTTGATGCAGTTGCTCTATGGCAGCAGGAGACAAGATAATGAGGCAGCCCCCAACCCCAACCTAGAAACTGAGGCTGGCTTCTCTATCCTTACACTTTCCCAAACCTCTGCCCTAAATACCAGCAACCACTGGGTGCGGGGAGCATGGCGAGGGTCCCTCCTGGGCCAGTGTATCCTGCTTCACTGACCAGTGAAGGCCTGAAACATTCAGTACTGGAGCAGATGGAGTAGCCAAGAAGGCTGCCTTTGCCTCCCCTAATCATTCCCCTTGTCAGCCTTTGGCCCCAGCCGAGGATGTTCCTGTACTTCCCCCTCCCACTCTGGAACAGGAGGTCTGGGGTCACTTACCGCATACTGGAATTTCTCATTGTATTCTCGGTCATTAGCCCGCGCCCTCCTCTCTTCTTCTACAACAGAACCACACTGCAGTTAGGAAGAGCAAACCAAGGCTGGGACCCAAACCTCATCAGGACCATCCTACTTTGTGGAGAATCCACAGAGAGCCCTTGGTTCTGTTCACAGAATACGGTTCTACAGAGTTAGCTTCACTGACATGCTTTTCAGTTCCTCTCTCCAGTCTACCTCTCACCAACTGCCCAGCTCTGCCAATCACATTCAATGGAAAGTCTGTTTTATTTTCCCTCCAGTCAAGATCCTCCACTTGACACACTTGACACCTCCCGCTCTGGAGGAGCCTCGGCCACTAATGGTCATGGGAATCCCCAGACCCTTGTGTTGTTACAATTAACACAGCCATCACCATAAGCAAGGCATAGCAGCTGAAGACACAGAGCATCTTCCCCTTGGGGACTTCGGTGCATCTAGGGGAGGAGTGGGTGGGTGTTGAGACTAAGGGTCACCATGCCCTGTAGCTGCTCTGCGGCAGCATCTTAGTCCCACGTGCAGTTTCCCACAGAAGCCTCTGCTTGTCACATGTCACCAGCAGCAGTTTCTGACTGGCCAACAATGACATCACCTATTTCACAGCTCATCTTCAAGTAGGGAAGGTGGGGGCTGAGGGATATGGGTCACACAGACTGAAACAGATGTAAGAGGGGAACCAGGTATAACTGAAACAGCTACTAACTGTGACCTTTCCTGTACCATCTCCATACAGTTCCCTTAAGTCATTCACCTGTTCCTTGGCTACGCCTATCCAAACCTTCACAGGTCCCAGACTGCGAGCACCAAGTTTAGGTCCCACAATAGGGGATGTCCTATGAAAGGGTCCCCAGCCCACATCCTGGGGTCACTATGACCTCGGGCCGTAAAAGGGAGTAACTTAGTTGGACAGCAAACCTAGCACCTTAAATCTGTCAAAGAGCCAAAGGCAGCATTCAGACCCCTCTCCCCAGACCCCAGGCAGATCACACTGCAGCAATACCCACGCCACAGCATCCCCTGTCCACCGGAGCGGGACCACACTACTCCCAGAAACTTCCCCCTCGTGCTGAGACCCTGCGCAATCACCACAGGACAACCAAAGGAAGCGCTGGCAAGGGCAGGTCAGAACTGGAGAAGGGAAACTTTAGAGGGTCTGATGAGGGGAATGAAGAGTCACCCTCTCCTTCGTGACCACCCGCATCTGTTACCTTCCTGCAGGGTCTCTCCTGCAGGAGATCTGCCCCTTCAGAGCCAGGATCTCCGGGTCTGGACAGAAAACCGGGGAAGGCTGGGGGCCGAGGAAAGAGGGATGTGGCAAATGAATAGGCAATTAGGGGTAAGAAAAAGCTGCCTCTCGTTACCTGTCCCCCATGAGGGCTTCTTTCGGCTCCAGGAGGGAGGTGCCCTGGCCCACTTCTCGGGCATCTCCTTGGGGACCGTCATGGTCCCGGTGTGAGTGGGGGAGGGCACTCTGTCTGTCCAAGGTCTCAGCAGCACCTACCGCCTACGGGGCGGCCCCCAGGGAAGGTGCAGAAGCTGCAGCCGCTCAGAGGGGAGCCCCAGCCATCCAGGGCGCACAGCCCCCTTCGCCCAGGCCATCTTTGGGGCCGCGGCACCAGCCCTCCCGAACCGCCGGGAGCTCAGCAGCGCCTCAGCCCCCGGGTCCCTGGCAGCCCCAGCGCGTACATCCTGAGTGACCTGGGACGCCTTGCGCAGCCCTGGCTCCGCCCGCCCCGACTGCAGGGGCCTTGCAGCCAGCGCCGCGTAGGCGACCGCCAGCGAAGCCCCGCCTCCCCGCCCTGGCTGGCCAATGCGGCGAGCGGATTGCGCGTCGTCGGGGGCAACCGCGCTGTTTCCCCCCCTCCCGCCCCCCCCACACACTCCCGCAGGCGAGCACATAGAACCTAGTGGGTGGAAAATGAGGGAAGGAGGTGAGGGCCACCTCCCCAGGCCAGAGAGTAGGAGCTGCAGGTACCTCCAAATAAGAACACAGATGTGTGGGCAAGGGGCTTGTGCTCACTGCATCCCACCAGGAAACCCAGGAAGAGCATCGAACAGAAAAACTCTTCTAGGCTTCCCCCAGGAAGCGAGGGGTTTTAATCTCCCCTTCCCAGGTGGGGGCGGGGGAGGCGTTGTTATCCCAGCACTACTCCGGAGGCTGAGGCAGGATGACTTCGAACTACGTAGAAGCCAGCCTAAACTACATTGTGAGACCCTGTTTCTTTTAAAAAAAAAAAAAAAAAAAAAAACCTGCCCTTCCTTAGACCCATACCAGTTGTCCCTCTTCCCTTGGTTCCCTGAGCCAGAACAACACCCACTCATGATGGTCCCAGGGACTGACACCCCTTGCCTTTCTTACCTGGGGGGTGCTTTTTTGCACACAGTGCCATCTCACCCAACAAGGTTCCAGCAATCCCATGGGAGACCCTGCAGGAAGGTAACAGATGCCGGTGGTCATGAAGGAGAGGGTGACCCTTCATTCCCCTCATCAGTACCTCTAAAGTTTCCCTTTTCCAGTTCTGACCTGCCCTTGCCAGCCCTTCCCCACCAGCTCCACCAACACTCCCTTTTCCTGCTTAAGGATAACAGAGAAAAGGGGCCATTCACTCTGCGTTGGGTAACATGGCAGAGACTGGGCGTCTACCGAAGCCAAGACCTGCAGGGAAAGAGCCTCAGAGATGTGGCCAGGTATTAACTAGGGGGCACAGGTCTCAAGGTATCCATCTCAGGACAATGGATGCTCCATGTACTCTCCCGCTTACAATGTGTGGTGCCTGTACTAGAAAGCAGTATTTCGCCCAAAGGGTGGGGTGGAGGAAACATAAACCAGGAAACACCTGGCATGGCATCAGGAAACCAACAGGCAGGCTCCACCCTTCTTGAAATGTTCGTAAGTCCCCCATCCCTACCCCCACTGTTGGTGCTTCCATTATCACCTCCTCCACCGAGGAGCTCACATTAGAGGGCTGGCCTTCACTTCCTGCTCAGACAGTCCCCAAACCACTTCCTCTCAATCTGGGCCAGCTTTTCCTCTGGGCTAGCAGAAGGGTCTTTGTACCATGTCAGAAGAGGCCCCCCCTTTCTCTCTTGCTCCCGAAACCTGGGTTCACTCTTAGTAAGCATCAGTTATCCTTCCACCTTCCTACATCCTTTCTTTCTCCTAAAAAGGCATAAAACCTGAGCTGGGAATGGTCATATAATCCCGGCTATCCAAGAGGCTGAAGCAGGAGGATCACAAGGAAGGATTCAAAGCCAGCTTGGGCAACTACCAAGACCCTGTCTTAAAATAAAAAATAAAAAGGGTTGGCGATGTAGCTCAATGATAAAGAATCTGCCTAACATGTATGAGGCCTTGGGCTCAATCCCCAGTACAACAGGGGAAAGAGAGAAGAAGAGGAGGAAGAGAAGGAGGAGGAGGAGAAGGTGATCACAGGGCCTCGACCTTATTCCCCAGCCTGGCCCAAAGGAAAGAGTAGAAGGCCTTCAGCCTCCTCGGCAGAACCCCTGCCTCGAGCCTACCGAGAACAACCTGCCAGCCTGTCAGCTCCAAGGGATACTAATTGCCTGTCTATCCAACCTCTATAATTACAGACTCTTCTCATAGCCCCATCACCCACACCACTTCTCACTTCACCAGCAGACTCTCCCTGACCCCGGATCAGACAACACTGAGAACCAGAAGTCTTCTTCCTCTCTGACCCTCCCCAAATGTGGCAAGCCAAGGGTGCTTGGCTTAGGAAGAAAAAATTTCATCCACATTTTAGAGATGCCAAGTCCTCCTCCAGGGCCCCCAGCCAGGGTCTCCACCCAGTCTAGAGTATGAGTCACAAGAGGGTTGGGTGGAGAGGCAGAGGCTAAAGGCGAGGATGCAGGGTGGGCATCACAGGTTCCCTGACCAGTCTCGCACCAGGAAGTAATCCAGAAACATTGCCAGCTCAAGGGTCTGGGTCTGTATCCTAAGCAAGAGTTAATGGAAGAACTAAACAGCTATCAGGAGGCAGGGGTCTGGAACCGGACCAAGAAAGTTGTTTTACATCTAAGATGGTGGGGAGACTGAAGCAGGCTTGGCTCCAGATCCCATCCCCTGGAGAGGGGACGGTAATGTCGAGGGAGCGGAGAGCACTGGCAACAGGGACCCCACACTTACTCCTTCCCAGCCTCACACACCCTGGGCTTTCTAAACCCGGTCCGGCCCATCAGCCACGTCGCTTTGCCCTGTCACCCTGCCCCAGCCCCCTCTGCAGCCACATCTGGGATAAAAATAACCAGCTCTGAGAAGGAGGTGATGCTTATGGATGAAAACGGCTCCTCCTCTCGTCTGCTCTTGCTCCTTTCCAGCCAAGACTTTCTTTCAGAGAAGGTTGCCAGGTCAGGGAGACAGGAGAAACCCTACCCCAAGGCCCCCAGGTCACCTGCAGTCACCACGGCCCCGAGCCCTCTTCTAGGGATGAAAACAGGACCCAGGGCTCTCCGTACAGCTCTAACCCCCAGGGCTCCCAACCCTGCTGACACAGAGACCTCCACCTTCCAAAGACAAAGCCCACTGGCTCCAAAGTCCCTTCTCCGGGCCCGAAAGGCTGGAACCCGGTTGCTCCGGCGCCCACCCCACGTCTCCGAGTGCCCTTCGGCCTCCCGCCCTCCCGCGCTGCCCGCGCACCGCCCGGGTCCCCGGTCCTCTCGCCCGCAGCGCCCCTGGGCCGCCACTGCCGGGCCGGGTCTCCGCATCTCCGCACGCGCCTCCCGCTCCCACCTCACCTCAGCGCTCCGCGCTCGGGGCCCGCCCCGGCCGCCCTGTCCGGCCCATGCCGGGGGCTGGGGCGGGGGGCGCTCGCTCGGCTCCCCGCGGGATCCCGCCCCCCAGCTGTGGCCCCGCTCTCCCCGGGGCCTCGGCCCGCTACTTTGTGTCAGTTTCGGCCGCGGCGGGGCGGAAGTGACGGCGGCGCGGTGCAGGGCGGGGGGCGGGAGGGGGTTTTGGGGAGGGGGAGGGGAGTGCGGGCGAGAGGCGCGCGCGGCCATCTTTGTGCCGGGCAGGGGGCTCACACTTTTTGCCTCAACGGCAAGCGCGCGCCTGAAAACAACTGCGAGACAGGGTAACCCAGGTTTTATTTTAATTTGGAAGAAAAGGGACGGGAGAAAGCTACTGCCCTTTCTGCAAAAAGAGCATCATCTGCAGGAGGGGCGTGAGGGCGGAGACGTGGAGCTTCAACAACTTTCCTCCGCATCCGTCTCCCCTCAGCCTCCTCGGAGCTGTCTGCCCGCTGCGGCTTCGCCTTCTCTCCAAGCCCTGGCTCGTCTCGTGCCATTTTACCCTCTGCTGGGACGACATCGCCTGGGATTGGCTAGGTACTGTACTGAGCTGTGCCTCAGTTACTCCGCCTGGCTCTCCAGGTTTCCAGGCCCACGCCGCCCCGCCGCGCCCCGGGGTGGCATCTCCTTCCCCACCTCGACAGACCGTCGGGGGCGGCAGAGTCTCAGGGTGGCGTCCCCGGAGGGTAATGCGCACGGCGCTGCCGCAACAGGAACAGGGAACTGGGGCCGGGCAGTGGGCCTTAGCATTGGGGTTCCCAGGATTATGTCCCCCACCGCGTGGAAGGTCTGCACCCTCTCAGCTTGCACCTTCCTCGCAGCCTTCCGGAGCCGGCATTCAAGGCGTATACCCCCTGGCGGCCACTGTAAGCAACTACATTTTTAGAGGCGCCTAAATTGAGAAAAGGCGTTTGCGGGGAGAAGGGAAGCAAGACCTGAGCCCCTGACCTACTCCTGCTCTGTTTTCCCTGCCCAGGCATCCTTTCCAGTTTAGGAGACAGGGATGCCTGCGGGGTAAACAAGGTCTGCATATGTGTAAAGAATATCTGTCTTAGCCGGGCGTGGTGGCGCACGCCTTTAATCCCAGGACTCGAGAGGCCGAGGTAAGCGGAGCGTTGTGAGTTCGAGGTCGGCCTGAGCTACAAAGTGCGACCCTGCCTCAAAAAACCAGGGCCAGGAGTTTGGCTCAGCAGCTTAAGCGCCTGTCTGGCAGGTGTGAAGCTGTGAGTTCGATCCCCAGCGCCGCACAAAAAAAAAAAAAAGAATATCTGTCTTGCAAGCAGGCTAGTTGTGGCTCTGGAATCCACGCATGAGGTGGGTGCTATCAGAATCACAGCCTACACTCCAGCATCTGAGGTGAGGCAGGTTTTCTCAAGTCTGAGGCTTCATGCTGAGTGGAGTCCAGATCCTGAGCCAGCCCTGGGTCCTCAGGGTGATGCAGAACCACAAGCACTTGGTATTTGGTAGTGCCAAAAGTGGCCCCCACCAGAGGAGCCACTGCCAGTCCCAGCCACCACCAGTCATTCCCAGCACTGAAAGAAAAGGACAAAAGGGAGGTGGCAGGGACGGCTCACTTAGCCTTCTTGTCTGCAAGGTCTGGGGACAGCAACAAGGGAGCTCTCTAAGGTAGATCCTACTGCATTTAGGAAGGAGTCCAGGAGCTATCGCCCAGCTGCTGGCCTTAGGGAATTATCTGAGTATAGGAATTTTGCTGATGAGATTGCTAATGCCCAAAGAAGTAATAGTATATGCCCAAGAGTACATCTCTAAATCTTACTGTGTCTGTGACAGTTGGGCAGAGCGACAAGAGAAAAGGAGAACATGGGGCTTGGCAAAGGATCCTGTCTAAGAGGCCTAGAGAACTGTATCAGGAGGGAGCTAGGGACCCAGGGAAAGAGCCACTGGCAGAGGGAGATAAATGGTCCACACCAGGGAAAGCCATCTCCCACCTAAAGACTTCAGGGCCCCAGCCAGCCATGTAGGTGAAGAGCCGTGGCCCCAGGTCCCAGGCAGGGTTGAGTGGAAACCCACAGTTGACGCCCATGGAGAGTCCAATGACGAGGGTCAGCAGCCCCACAACCACTGGCTCCAGACCAGCAGGCACGCCCTTGTTACGTCTGTCCAGGATGCCAAGAGCTCCACAATCAGCACTGCAGTACCTGTGACCTGGATTTGACAGAAGCAGAGGGGACCCCATCAACTGCTGGGGGTACCATCTGCCTGCCTTAACCACTCCACACCAGCACTCCTTTCATCTGGTTTTGTCCAACACAGGCAGCTAGGGGATGGGAGAGTGTGGTAGAAGCACCCCCATACTCCACCATCTTGGCACTATGGTCCCAAGGAACACGGTAAAAGTTGGAACTTCCCAGGACTCCCTCTCACACCTACCTGATCTGGAAAGCCATTGTTCAAGGACAAATAGGGGACAGAATAGGTGGTAAAGATGGAGACTGTCTCCTTGGGGCCAGTCACTGTCAGGTTCCAGCCCATGTCATTCTGTAAGGCATCTTCAGAAAAAAAAAAAAAAATTAGAGCCAGGAGTTTGGCTCAGTGGCTTAATCGCCTGTATGGCAGGCGTGAAGTTGTGAGTTCAATCCCTGGTGCTGCCAAAAAAAAAAAAAAAAAAAAAGGAGGGAGACATCTAGGGTTTCACCTTTTGCTCATCCAGAACCATTCCCAGGCACCCTTCCCCACACACAGTGCTCCAGCTCTGTCCCCTGTTAACCATAGTAAAGAATACAGGTGGCTCCTGAGGCACAGAAAGCAGCCAGCAGCTGTACCAAGCAGTAAATGGGGAACTTGGCCCAGGGGAAGCGTCCCAGGAGGCACATGGCCAGTGAGAAAGCTGGGTTCAGGTGTCAGGTAGATCCCTTCAAGGATCAAAGAGAGAAAACCAGCATCCATTCAGTGTCACTGCCAGACATCGTCACCAGGTAACACCACTGTTCCTTCTCACAACTCTTTATGACCGTGTGGTTTCCATGTCACAGGTGAAGGAATTTAGTCTCCAAGAGTGCAAGTGACTTATCCAGGTGACACAGCAAAGCCCAGATTTTAACCTAGGTCTGGCTGCTCTGTCTGTCACAATACACTGTGCTCCAGCAAAGCACACTGATGCAGACTGTTGAGGGACAAGCAGGTGGGCCCAAAGCGGAGATGAGCCCTGAGCTTCAGGTGTGAGAAACAAGAGGCCAGTACTTTTGGTACCAGGAATCAAACTCATGACTTTGCACTTGCCAGGCAGGTGCTTTGCTGCTGAGCTACATCCCCAGCAAAGAGGCCAGTACTTAACCTCAGTGCCCTGCCATAGATTTTTGCCTGCATGACCCAAGAGTGTGAAGAGGGGGAATGGAGAAATATAGAAAGGACAAGGGCTAGGTGATGCCAAAGGCATATCTCAGTCCAGGGCACTGGTCAAGCTCAAGGAGATAATGTCCATGACTTACCATAGGTTCTGCCTTTTTGCTATCACCAAATCCCCTTACTCCCCTTCACATTCTACCCTCTTGTTGTCCAAACCTGACACTCATCACCTGAGATGTTGCCAGCCACATAGAGTTACAGTCACAGAGAAAGAGCCAGCCAGAAACATGGTGAAGAAGTTCCCTTTGGTTTCTTCACTGATAACAGCCTGAGCTGCAGCTCCCTCGGTGAGGAGCTGGTAGAGAGTAGGAAGATGAGGAATGGGGCGCCCAGGAAACCAGCCAGAAAGAAAAGGTATGGGAAAGAGCTAGAGAGATGAACAGACCTGAGGGGCCAGCAGAAAAGAAGGGCAGAACGAGGAAAGGGAGAAGAAAAGGAAAAAGAAAGAAGGTAGAATGTGAGAGATGAGGACGGGCCAGAATCAAAAAGTAGGAGAGAGGTGAGGAGAAATGAGAGCAGGAAAAAGAAAAACTTGAGAGTTGAAAGGAAGTAGGATGCCAGGAAACAGAAAAAATAATACTAGGAAAAGCCAGAAATGTTGGCCCACTCCCCCCACCCAGCATACCCCACCCCATTAGCTTGCCTACCAGGGGTACAAATACACCCAGAAATTCTGCAAGGCACTGTCAAGCCAAGAGGCTGCAGATCCAGAGGTGGGCCTTGATTCCAGCTGAGTGCTCAGTGTCAGCCATGGTGGGGACACCGTGTTGCTGATCACTGCTCCTGCTGCCTGCATAGGCACGCAGCACTGACTGCTAGGGACCAGATAAGGAAGAGACTTTAAAACGAATTAGCTTAGCTCCTGTGCATGTGTGGGGGCAGAGCATCATGTTCTGTTCACGTGTGGAGGCCAGAATGTGGGGAGTCTGTCTATGGGAAGGCTGCGTGCTCAGGCAGAGCTTGGAGTTTGTCCCTGTTTCTTCTGTCCTTCATCCCCACTCTGCACAGGAGTAGCCTGGATGTGGGAAGTAGCCTGCTTCATATACGTTGGTCCTCTTGGTCCTGAAGACAACTGTGTTAAGTAGTATTATTGCTCGCATTTACAGCTGAGGATACTGAGCCCTAGAATTCCCTAAGATCTCATAGTTAATGGATCAATGAATTCAACTCCATGTCTTTTTCTTTTTTTTCTTTTTTTCTTTTTTGAGGCAGGGTCCTGCTATGTAGTTCTGGCTGGCCTTGAACTCACTATGTAGCCCAGGCTGACCTTGAACCCAAGGCAATCCTCCTGCTTCAGTTTCCAGAGTGCTGAGATTATACCATGCCTGACACAAATCCTTGTCTTCTGACTCTCCACCTGGTATTCCACAGTGCCTCTCATCTGGAACATGAAGCATTTCTCCAGACCATGTGGATAACTGAAAAACGCACTAGGTGTCTGGAGAGAGTGGGCTGAAGCCTACAGACTGTTGGAAGGAAAGCCACAAATTGAATGCTTGTACTTCCTTCATGCAGTTTACCTTCACTGATGAATGCTTTATCTATGTGTCTGGTGCCATGGCTTCAGATGAGGACAGCAAACTCCTGCCCTTTTCCTGATGCATGGTGCTGTGCATATCACATACCCAGTCCTAGTTCTTCATATCTCAGGTCTCCAAAAAGACTCAACCATGAGTCAGCTTCTAAATAATGGGAAACAGTGATGACCAAAACATAGTCTCTGCCTTCCTAGGGCTTCTGATCTAATAGGTGGACACAGATAATGTATGTATTTTTAAAATACAGAGTTTATGATGTTTCTGAAGTCTGGGACCACAATTTCTATGACCCTGTGGGCTCTAGCACAGACTTAGTACCTCTGTGTGCAATCATACTGCTTCACTGGCTCTAACATATCACTCCTTCCAGATCCCCCATTTCCCAGCTACTAGGAATATCAGCTGTGATTCCACACAGCTGCCACACAGTAGGGCAGTTCCCTCCACCACAGGAAGTTGCTTCACCAAGTCAGTACCCTCTTTGGGGTCCATGTCCAATGACTGACTGATGCAAGGATACAAAAACCTGACCTCTTAACTCTCTTTTGGACAGCTCTGAAGGGTCATTCCAGCTCCAGAGTTGTCCATGGGGTCAGCTGAGGCGTTTCTTACATCTTTTCTTTTTTTTTTTTTAATGTAGCCCAGGCTGGCCTCAAACTCACAGCAGTCCTCCTGCCTCAGCCTCCTGAGTGCTGGGATTACAGGTACACACCACCACACCTGGCTTCTTTCTTATACCTTCAGTGTGTGCAAGTCTCTCCCTCTGCCTTCCTTACCTGCATATCTCCCAATAGTGCTAGCAACCCTTGGTAAACCTTGCTCATGTGTGTCATCTTTAAGTCTTTTCTAGGGAGCCACATTTAAGATGATCAGTGTCAGGAGGGGCCCTAGTGAACATTTTATAAAATGGGATTTGCATAGTGTATTGTTTCCCTGCTGGTTGCCAATAGCTTGGTTCTGGGAATTTTAGGGAAATGATGGCCCACACTAAAAAAGGTAAAAATGCCAGAAACAGTCACTTACATTGGTGACCATTATTGAATACCTTTTGAGGTTTTTAGAGAAAGGATGGGAATTAACTTTTTTTTTCTTCATTAATGAATGACAATACAATGTCATATCATGGCCCCTTGTTAGAGTAGAAGTTTGGGGGGTCCAGGTAGTAATCAGAGTCCTAGCTTAGGTCTGGTTGACAGTACATTTTTTGTGACCTTGGATACACCCACTTATTGCCCAGTGTCTGACAAGTAATTGAAATGGATATCCTGTGAAGTTTCAGAAAACCCACATTGGTTTCTTGACTCACGAGCCAAGTGGTGAAGGCCAGTTGGAAGTCTGATGCTGCCCCTCACCAAGGTAATGAATAAAAACCAATACCGTATCCTAGGGGAATGGGGGAGTTCAGGCCATCTCAAAGAATGCAGGGGAGGTGACCCCATTATAGAACAAGTTTAGCTTCTGTAAAAACTGGTTAGATCATGGCATGGTTGCATAGTGAGACCCTTTCTTTAAAAAGTTCAAGGCTTTGCTACATTGGCAAAATTTTTAGAGGTCCAGTGGTCTGGATACCCTCTTAAGAATAAAGGACTGACTACTGCATTTCATGCCTCCTACCACTAACAAAGAAGTACAGTGCTAATTTCTTATGATTCTGGAGCAACACATTTCACACTTGAGAATACAATACTGATCCATTTATCAGACGACACTGAAGACTGTCAGGTATGAGAGGGGCCCCAAAGAGAAAAGGCCTCTGTGGTCATGTGACCCAACGGACCCCATGGGACTGGAACATCTGTGGTAGGAAATGATGCTGTATGTGCTCTGGCAAGCTCTAACATGAGAATCATGGTATGGGCCACTAAGGTTCTGAGCAGAGCCAATGCTCTCTGCCCCAGAGAAATGCACACTGTTTGAAAAGCAGGTCTTGTGATGCTGCTGGCCTCTAATAGAGACACCAAGTAGCCAGAACTGCCCACCATAAACTGGGGTCTGTCAGACCCTCATTCATTAGGAATGGTGGGGCTAACAAAAAATTACTGTAAGATGAAGTGGCATCTTGGGGATCAGACGTAAATGGTTCAGAAGACACAAACTTCAAAGCAAGTGGTTCAAAGTTCCATTCACCAGTGTCATGCTAGCTTCTCTTCCTCAGCTCCATCCATCACCCCCTGAGGGATTTGTTAAGCCAGCTGGCAGAGCAGAGAGCCTGAACTTCACTTGCAGATGAGTTGACATGGGTGAAAGCTAAAAATAGAATACTGGTGCCTTGCCACCTACTCAGGAATGGCCCTGAAACAGCATCAAGAGGAAGTCGTCCTACGGAACAAAGATTTGAGCAGTAGAGCTGGTCACTCACTTTGTGTGGAAGAGAAGTACCAGGAGGTAAAAATACACACTGTCTCGCTGGCAGTGGTAAATGTCTTTGTTGTTTGGTCAGTGATTTGAAAAGAAAGAGGAAAGATCTGGAACAAAGAGTTCTGAGGATAAGATGTGTAATGCCTACCAGAGAACACCTGTCACAGATAGGCACCAAACAAAGAAGCAGATGGAATGACTCAGCTACTCAGTCACCAGCCGCCTCAGTTTTGCACGATGGGTGCAGTGAACAGAGAACCTGGTGGAACTGATAGAGTCTATGCCTGATCCCCACTCACCACTGCGAAGTCCTGACATGCTGCTACCCCTCTAGAAGAAGCAGCCATGCATCAAGTCTATGATGTAAGACTCCACTACTCTTTTTATTTTTTGTAGTAATGGTGAGTGAACCCAGGGAGAACTGAGCTATACTTCCCTCCATTTTCAGTTTTTTTTGTTATGGATGGGGTCTCACTATGTAATCCAAGCTGACCTTGAATTCACTGTATAGCCCAGATTGTCCTCAAACTTGTGATCCTCTTGCCCCACCCTCTCTAGTAGCTGAGATTGCAACTGTGTGCCATCACATGCCAAGGTTTGAAATCTCACCACTCTTGACTGGAATTGACAATATTTTTATTATAGTCATTCCTCAGTACCCATGAGAGATTGGTTCCAGGATTCATTACCAATACCAAAATCCGTGGACTCTCAAGTCCTTTATATAAAATGACACAGGGAGGGAGATGTGGCTCACTGCTTATGTAGTATGCATGAGATCCTGGGTTCAATTCCCAGTAATGGGAAGACTGGAGGGGGGCTATATGCATAAAATCTATATGTATGTGTAATCCCAGCTAAGTCAAGAGGATCACAAGTTTGAGGCCAATCTGAGGCACACGGTGAGTTCAAGGCCATCCTAAACTACATAGTGAGACCATCTCCAAAGAGTGAGGGGGCCTGCATACAGCCAAGCATGGTAGTACACACATGTAATTCCAGCACTCTAGGAAGCTGAGGCAGGAAGTTCCTACGTTTGAGCCCAATCCAAGCAATTTAGAAATTTAGACTTCTCCAAAGGGCTGGGGATATAGCTTATTATGAAGATCCTGGGTTCAATCCCCTATTGTCCTCCCCCACCCCAGAAAAAAACCCATATGTCCACCCATATACTTTAAATCCTCTAGGGAATAATGACAAGAAAATTTTGTTGATCTGAGATTGGTTGAGTCTAAGGTTGGAGAGCCCACAGACACAGAGGGCCAAGGTCATCTGTATAGACTTACCTTTTCTGTTCATAGGGTTGCAGTTAATGCTACTCCCCCAAGGACTTACAGAGCAGTTGTTTCACTAACATGGAATCTGCATTCTGTTATTTTACACTGAAGGGTTTACACTATAGTAAAGTAGGTATAGCAATGGGCACACAACTCATGTTTTGTTCTGATTTGTTTTTTGTGTAGAGGTTTTGGTACTGAGGATTGAAACCAGGGCTTCATACTAGGCAAGCACTTTACCACTCATCAGCACTCTCAGCCCTTCGGCATATAACTCATTATTGAGAGAATCTAATTGGAGACTTGAGATACAAAGAAGTAGGATCTGACTGTGTTATGCAGAGTAAGCATTGCACACACCCAAAGAAGGGCATGTGAAGTATCACTCCATGCAGAGTCCACAGGTCTGGTAGCAGTTCAGTGGCCTCTTTAAAATACAGTTAAAAGCCGGGCATGGTGGCGCACGCCTTTAATCCCAGCACTCGGGAGGCTGAGGTAGGCGGAGCATTGTGAGTTCGAGGCCGGCTTGGGCTACAACGGGAGTACAAGGCCGGCCTGAGCTACATAGTGCGACCCTGCCTCAAAAAACCAGAACTGGGAGTTTGGCGCAGTGCCTTAAGCGCCTGCCCTGGCAGGCGCGAGGTTGTGAGTTCAATCCCCGGTGCCGCAAAAAAAAAAAAAAAAAAATACAGTTAAAAAGCAGGCATGGCAAGGCCAGGCGTGGTGGCGCACACCTTTAATCCCAGCACTCGGGAGGCTGAAGTAGGAGGAGCGTTGTGAGTTCGAGGCCAGCTTGGGCTACAACATGAGTGCAAGGCCGGCCTGAGCTACACTGTGCGACCCTGCCTCAAAAAAAACCAGGGCCGGGAGTTTGGCTCAGTGACTTAAGTGCCTGTCTGGCAGGTGCGAGGTTGTGAGTTCAATCTCCGGTGCCACAAAGAGAAAAAAAAAAAAGCAGGCATGGTGGTACATGCCTATAATCCCAGCACTTGGGAGGCTGAGGCAGGAGGATCACCATGAGTTAGAGGCTTCACTGAGCCACATAAGCGAATTCAAGCCAGGCTGCAGTACATAGTGAGATCCTCTCTCAAAAAAAAATAAAAACTACTATTGGCAGGATTCTGAGAAGATGACAGGTCAAGTGAAAACCTATTTTTTTCTTGAATTGCTACATAAAAACAGAACAACTCAATAACAAAATCAAAGACATTAAAAAACATGTACAATAAAATGATGACAAAGCGTGCTTTTGAACCCTTAGTACAAGTGGATAGGATCAGTATAGTAGCCATCAGTCTCAGACAGTATCAGCATCTATGCAAGAAGAAGCAGAGAATCAACAAGGCAGGATATAAAATCAACACAAAAATCAATAACTTTGCTATACAAATAAACCCATCAAGAAAGAAGTCAGAAATGTAACTGCACTCAAAGTAGCTTTAAGAAATAAAGTATCTAAGAATAAACCTAACCAAGAAGGTGAAAGACCTCTGTAATGAAAATTGCAGAATGCCGAAGAGATAGAGAAGGTTTTAGAAAAGGGAAAGACTTCATTTGTTCTTGTATTGGCAGAACTAATATTGTTCAAATGGCCATATTACCTTTTTACAATCTACAAATTGAATGCAGTCCCCATCAAAATACCCACTTTTTGGGGGTTGGGGTGCTACCAGGGGTCAAACTTGTGACCTCGCACTTGCCAGGCAGGCACTTGTGCTCCTGAGCTAAACCCCTGGCCCAATACCCACATTTTTAAAGAACAAGAAAAAATAACCCTAAAATTCAAATGGAAGCACAAAAGACCCAGAATAGCCAAAGCAATCTTGAGCAAAAAAGGCAGTGCCAGAGGCATTACTATACAAGATTTCACGTTGTACCACAAAACCATAATACTGACATGGTACGGGCACGAAAAGACATGTAGGCCAATGGAAGACATCAGAAGACACACACAAACTCATGCACTTCCATATGATTTTTGATAAAGGGGCCAAAAACATGCTGTAGAAAAGACAGTCTCTTTGATAAATGATGCTGGGTTGTCCACATGCAGAAGATTGAAACTAAATCCTGATCTCTCACTCTGTACTAAAATCAAGCCAAGCCAGGCATGGTAGCGCATGCCTGTAACCCCTGCACTTGGGAGGCTGAGACAGGAGGATCGTTGCAAGTTCAAGACCAGCCTGGGCTACAAAGTGAGCTCAAGGCCAATCTGAACTGCATAGCAAGACCACTCTGTCCCAAAAAGACAATAATAATAATAATAATAAAAATCTTAAAAATAAAAAATAAAATCAGGCCAAAATGGATCAAATACTTAGATTTAAACCTTGAAACTTCTGGAAGAAAACACAGGGGAAACACAGCCATAGGCATGAACAAAGACTTCCTTCCTGAATAGGACACCAGTAGCACAGAAGATAATATTAAGAATCAACAAATGGGACTACTTCAAATTAGGAAGTGTCTTCACAACAAAGGAAACAATCAACAAAGTGAAGAGACAGCCTGCAGAACGGGAAAAAAATCTTTGGTAGTTACTCTTCTCTAGTATCTAGAATATATTTTTTAAAAACTCAGAAACAAACCTCACTGGATGTCATGATCCAGACCTGTAATTCCAGCACTTGGAAAGCTAGGGCAGGAGGATCGATATGAGTTTGAGGCCAACCTGGATCATGTGAGTTCAAGGGCAGCCTGAACTAAATATAAAAAATAATTTAAAAACCTGAAAAAAACACCAAAAAAAAATTTTTTAAAAGCCCAATCAGTAAATGAGCAAGTGAATTGAATAGAGTTCTCAAAAGAAGAGGTATAAGTGGCAATGGCCAATAAGTGTATGAAAAAATGTGCAATATCTATAGCTATCAAAGAAATGCAAACCAAAGCTACTGAGATTCCATCTCACACCAATCAGAATGGCTGTCATCAAATATACAGAAAAAAAAATGCTAGAGTGAATGCAGGGCAACAGGAATCTATGCTGTTGGTGCAAATATAAACTAGTGCAACCACTGTGGAAGTCAATATGCTGATTCCCAAAAAGGCTAAAAATAGATACAGCACTTAATCCAGTTATACCACCCCTTAGTATATTTCCAAAATAATTAAGGACAGCCTACTATAGTGACACAGTGTGCCCATGTTTTTAGAAGTGCAAGTCATAATAGCTAAGCCATGGAAACAGCCTAGTTGCCCATCAACAGATGAATGGATTGAGAAAGCATAGTATATATACACACTGGAGCATTATTCATCACAGAGAAGAACAGAATCATGTCATTTACAGACAAATGGGTGGAACTTGAGGTCATCATATTGAGCAAAATGAGCAAGTCTCTGAAAGTTAAAAATTGCAAGCTTTCTAAAAATGAAAGCAATGGGGGACATAGGACAGGAAGCTAGAAGGTAGATTTTTGGAAATGGGGAAGGAGTTGGGGGAGGGGGAGGAAAAGAAGAGGGGGTACTGGGGGTGAAAATGATCGGAATATGTTCTATGCAGGTCCTGGTATGCTGTAATGAATCTCATTATCTTGCACTACTAATATGTACCAACCAAAAAAGGAAGAAGAGTATTTGACAAACTTGAGAACAAGAGAACCCTGAAATACTCCTCAGATACTGCAGGTCAATTTTGGGTTTTTTGTTTTGTTTTGTGGCACTGGGGATTGAACTCACAACCTCGCATCTGCCAGACAGGTGCTTAAGTCACTGAGCCAAACTCCCGGCCCTAGTGTTTTGAGGCAGAGTCGCACTGTGTAGCTCAGGCTGGCCTTGTACTTGCGTTGTAGCCCAAACCGACCTCGAACTCACAATGCTCCTCCTACCTCAGCCTCCCGAGTGCTGGGATTAAAGGCGTGTGCCACCACGCCCGGCTGCTCTGCAGGTCAATTTGAGAACAGGTGAAACTGTTCTGGATGTTTACTCCTCCAACAGAGGGTGTTTATAAGAGGCTTTTGGAAAATGAGGCTGTATCAGTCAGGTTTCTATGTATAGAGGTCCCTTCCTGGTCCTTGTTGTGGTCCAGGACTTTAATACTTATAATCGCATGGATAAAGTATTGGAATTCTAGCTAGTTAATTCCAATTACCACTTCCACTGCAACCCATGGCGAGAATAAAGACACTAAGGTAGCCGGGCATGGTGGCGCACGCCTTTAATCCCAGCACTCGGGAGGTTGAGGTAGGAGGAGCATTGTGAGTTCGAGGCCAGCTTGAGCTACAATGCGAGCACAAGGCCGGCCTGAGCTACATAGTGCGACCCTGCCTCAAAAAACTAGGGCCAGGAATTTGGCTCAGTGGCTTAAGCGCCTGTCTGGTGAGTTCGATCCCTAGGACCACAAAAAAAATAAATAAATAAAAAGACACTAAGGCATATTTCCAGTTGTGGGAAGCGAAGCAGGGGAGGTCCTAAGTCCAGCAAGAATGACAGCTAACCAGAACAAAAGCTGCAACCCAGGGTCATGCCCAGGTTTTATTAATTTATGAAGAAGGGAGTGGCTTGGGGATGAGTGACTGTAAGAGTGATGGGAAAGTACATGGGTGCTTTAAGCTGGGCTAGGAGGAGGCCTAAAATCACCTCTGCAGTATGCAGAGAGAAAGATATGCAGAAAGAATAATCTGCATAACACAGTTTGAGGTAATATCTAAAGTTTTGGGGTCGGTGCTTTAGCTCTGATGTGTAATTGTTTATGCCCTGGGAAGTCATAGCCTCTGATCTCAAGGCTCTTGACAGCATGGTGTCTCTCCTTCCTGTCCAACTCACACATTTTTGGGGAGTTACAGGGTGGAGTAACGCTGACCTGTTGCATTGCTTCAAAGACTATAGGCTAAACCAGTTTGCATTGCTTATACCTAATTGAAGGGATAAGGAAAAACCCTAGCCATCTCTGTACGTATCAATACATGGAAATAGTGCCAGGTTTAGCCAAGATAGAGACAATTGCTCTTCTTTCAAGGAGAGTCATCCAGGTGGTCCTCCACATCTATGAATTTTTTAAACTACCTACCTGCCCTCCCAGGTAAGTAGAATAGAAGAAAATGCATATAAGTTTACTAAAAAAATAAAAACAGAACTTTGCTAGATTGATTGATTGATTGATTGATTGATACTGGGGATCAAATCCAGGGACACTCTACATTGGGCTACATTCCCGAACATTTTATCTTTTACTTTAACACAGGTTTCCCTAAATAGGCCAGGCTGGCCTCAGAGTTGAAATCCTCTTGGATCAGCCTGCCAAGTACCTGGAATTAAAAGTATGTGCCACTATGCCTGACTTTATTGAATCATACAGGTACAACATTAAATATGTGGATAATGTTTGGGGAGAATTGCTTTCTTAACAGTGTTCCAAGCCGGGCGTGGTGGCGCATGCCTTTAATCCCAGCACTCGGGAGGCTGAGGTAGGCGGAGC